>LGRX02017602.1:0-16974 GCA_001247695.2 Cymbomonas tetramitiformis
TAGTGCTCGGTCTGAGAGTGGGCTTCATGGGCCCTGGCAGGGCAAAGATAGTGCTCGGTCTGAGAGTGGGCTTCATGAGCCCTGGCAGGGCAAAGATAGTGCTCGGTCTGAGAGTGGGCTTCGCAGGCCCTGGCAGGGCAAAGGAATAGTGCTCGTCTGAGGAGTGGAGCCATGGGCCCTGGCAGGGCAAAGATAGTGCTCGGTCTGAGAGTGGGCTTCATGAATTTCTTGGGGGTGTTAAAGATAGTGCTCGGTCCTGAGAGTGGGCTTCATGGGCCCTGCTTGGGGCGAGATAGTCTTTCGGTCTGAGAGTGGGCTTCATGAGCCCTGGCAGGGGAGCCAAGGTAGGTGCTTTCAGGTCTGCAGGGAGTGGGCTTCCATGAGCCCTGGCAGGGCAAAGATGGTGCTGGTCTGAGGTGGGCTTCCCCACTTGGGCCCTGACAGGGCAAAGGTGCTCGGTCTGAGAGTGGGCTTCCATGGAGCCCTAACCCAGGGCAAGATGGTCACTGGAGTCTGAGAGTGGGCTTCATGAGCCCTGGCAGGGCAAAGATAGATTGCTCGGTCTGAGGTGGGGTTCATGGGCCCTGGCAGGGTGTAAAGATAGTGCTTCCGGTCTGAGAGTGGGGTTCATGGGCCCTGGCAGGGTGTAGAGATAGTGCTCGGTCTGAGAGTGGGCTTCATGGGCCCTGACAGGGCAAAGATGGTGCTCGGTCTGAGTGGGCTTCGCGGGGCCCTGGCAGGGCAAAGATAGTGCTCGGTCTGAGAGTGGGCTTGGCCTTGAGGCCCTGGCAGAGTGTAAAAGATAGTGCTCGGTCTGAGAGTGGGCCCAGCAGGCCCTGGCAGGGCAAAAGATAGTGCTCGGTCTGAGAGTGGGCTTCATGGGCCTGGCAGGTGCAGAATGAGTGCTCGGTCTGAGAGTGGGCTTCATGGGCCCCTGGCAGAGTGCAAAGATAGTGCTCGGTCTGAGAGTGGGCTTCATGGGCCCTGGCAGGAGTCTCCAAAGATAGTGCTCGGTCTGAGAGTGGGGTTCATGGGCCCTGACAGGGCAAAGATAGTGCTCGGTCTGAGAGTGGGCTTCATGAGCCCTGGCAGGGCAAAGATAGTGCTCGGTCTGAGAGTGGGCTTCATGGGCCCTGGCAGGGCAAAGTCTCCGCAGGGCCATTCCTCAACTGCTAAGGGTGGTGATCCGTTGGGAGCCACAGGGGTGCAGCAACCAGAAGAGATCAACGGTGGAGGGATATCGGCTGAGAAGCTGGAAGAGGATGAGCCGCTGGATATCCCCCCCATATCTCCTCCGCGGCAGATCAGATACAAGCACAACACCGTTGTGACCGCCCGCTCGGTGTACTGGTTCCTGCGCCGCGGCGGGTGGCCTGAGAAGAGGTGCTCCCCAGACCCGTGGATGCGGCTCATGGCAGATCGCAAAACGTCCCCTGATGGTGATCGATGCACCCCCTGGTTGTGCAGAAGCTGGCTTAAACCAGTGCCAGGGAGTTGGGGAAAATAGGGGTGCCATGGGGTGTCAGAGCGGTGCCGGAGGTGCATAATTGTATATGCTATCCGCCAGGTTCACGGCGCGGATCGCGCCTGTTTTCACGCCAGGTCCACCAGGCGGACCTGGCATTGGAGAAAAGGTCGCGCCGAGCCCGCCAGAAAACGCTGCAATCGTAAAATACATCGTTCAACCGCGGACTGCAAAGAATGCCCAGGAAAAAGGATTTCTCTGAGATTTGGCGGACGTGGCTGCAGAGGCCACGCCCTCCGCAGAGTGCCGTCCAAAGAAAAGAAAAGAAAAATGACTCAAGTTATTACGTTGAGTGGGGCTGGATTTACAAGGGAGCCGAGCCCTTTCAACCTCCCACCGCTATTAAGTTCGATGTGTACTGCACTGTCATGTAAAGCAAGGAACTCGGTCTACACTCGGTCGGCTGTACCCCCTATTGAAGTCCGTCGGCAGGGACTAAACAGCTTTCTGTACTACAGATTCTACTAGGCAGGAGCTGTTTGGATGCTGTCCAGATTACTTTAAACAGGCAGGGGCTCAGCAAACAGATCGAAACTTGCAAGCGGCGTGTCTAAGGTGTTTGTGGGATCCTATGCAGTCCACTTATCATTTGATCGGGTTCATAGGATTTCGGTAAGCCGTATCCCGCGGTCCCACGGGTCCTCTGGATCCTCTCACCGCAAATACAACACAGATTAAGCCGCTGAAAAAACCTTCGTGGGAAAAGCGGCTTGATTGAATGTTGGCACGAGATAAAGTCTGTAAGAAAAACGAGACGTGCGATTCCACAAGTGGGCGTATCGTGATGCTCCTCCTACAGTAAATAAGGTGTCTGATAAAAGAGTCTCCTCTGTCCCAGGTTAATTATCGGCCGTAAACTGTGAGCATGGTTCGCCCCTCAGGGCTAAGTGAAGTCGAACGCTGCAGAGATGGGGTCTCGTGCTTGTCTGCGACAGGCATCGATTTTGAGCGCTTTCTAGACTCTTCCTTTTTCCATGTGAACGACCTCTTTGCCTTGGGGTTTTTTCAATTGCCTTTGTCTCCAGTGCTACTCTTAGCTCGTTTCTTTCCTGTGGACTTAGGTCCTAAGGCCACGATGGAAGAAGTTGCGGCTGGTGTCACTGGTTCAGCTTCTTCTGACTTAACAACTGGCGATGCGCGAGTCTCTAGCAGCATGTCTGAGCTCAGATTCTGCGAGGGCGTTTTCACGCACGATGGGGTAGCGACTGTTGGCTCTGTGTCACTTTTTTCAGCGCGTCCCTTTTCCCTGCGTGATGTACGAAGCTGCTTGCGTCGGAGTGTTTTTGCGCTGGGACCCTTACTAGATGTGGTTCCCGCAGCCTCCTGAGCGCGCTCAGATTCTCCACTTTTCTTATTTGAGATGAGGGCCCGTTCTGCTGTGGCAACTGTCGCTTGCGCCTTAGTTTCCACTAGCTTGATGGCCTCGAGCAGATCTTTCGTCAAGACTTGCGCTGTCAGAGAGCGTCGAAAAGGGGGATTCCACAAGCTGAGCGCGCGCAAACTCACTCGAGAGTGTGGTATACTTCCCTTTTGAAATTTTCAACAAGGCTGTTGTAACACCTCCCAACACCTGTCGCAGCTGTATCTCAAGGCTCGCAAAAAGCGGTTCAGTCGATTCAGCTGATTTTTACAACCAGATTTTTGAACCATACTGAACGCTGCTCGTCTCAAAACGCGTATCAAAATACACCTGAAAAATACAGTAATAAAACCATACGAGCGGCAAAATGCCACTCATTATCATAAATTTATCACGATAAAGAAACAATAAGGGCGGCTGTAATCTTTCCGGAGAGGTGCATGCGTTAACCAGTCGGCGAAAAGTGAGAGTGCCAACCATAAGACCGCATCTGGTTTATGGGTCGTATGGACCCATAAACCATATGGGTATATTTTGGGCTATGGGTCTTATGACGTATAAACCATATGGAGATGGGCTATTTTGCACGGGCCCGAGGCGCACATGTGTGGCGAATGGCATCGAGAACCAGCGGAAGCCGGGCTTTAGCCCTTGTTCTCTGGGCAGGTTGAGCGTCCTCTGGCAGCGGGGACTCCTGGCCGTTGGATGGGGGAATGTGGGATGACAGTGGGGACTGCGGTGTGATGCAGGATTGGCTTGCACCCGAACTTCCTGGTTCCACTTTACGTGCGCCTCGCCATTCTGCAGGCCCCGGACCAGGGGCTGTACACGCTGCCTCGGGTGCACAACTACCAGCAGGTGCGCCTCGCCACTCTGCAGGCCCCGGACCAGGGGCTGTACACGCTGCCTCGGGTGCACAACTACCAGCAGGTGCGCCTCGCCACTCTGCAGGCCCCGGACCAGGGGCTGTACACGCTGCCTCGGGTGCACAACTACCAGCAGGTGCGCCTCGCCACTCTGCAGGCCCCGGACCAGGGGCTGTACACGCTGCCTCGGGTGCACAACTACCAGCAGGTGCGCCTCGCCACTCTGCAGGCCCCGGACCAGGGGCTGTACACGCTGCCTCGGGTGCACAACTACCAGCAGGTGCGCCTCGCCACAGAGAGCTGTCGAGCTCTGGCGAGTCTCTGTCAATCAGCGCTGGAACTTATCATCGGCTTTGCCTGAAGCTCTTACTGCAACACGATCCGCATTCTCCATTGAGAATGATCTCAAGGTATTTGATGGCTGAGATTTGTCACAAACAACTTTTCTCTGCATGGCGGGTTTTAAGGGCCAGTGGCAGGGGCGGCGCGCCTGCACAGTGTCAGGTGGCTCTTGCTGCCAGCTGCATTCGACCATGTGCCGGATGTCTCTGCCGGTGGCTGCTCTCCGCCTGCGGACAGCAAGAACACACTGCGAAACAGGAAAGAGGGCCGGTTGGGTGATTGAGCCTGAGGCCGCGGGTGGGCCGGTTGGGTGATTGAGCCTGAGGCCGCGGGTGGGCCGGTTGGGTGATTGAGCCTGAGGCTGCGGGTGGGCCGGTTGGGTGATTGAGCCTGAGAGCTGCGGGTGGGCCGGTTGGGTGATTGAGCCTAAGGCCGCGGGTGGGCCGGTGAGGTGATTGAGCCTGAGGCTGCGGGTGGGCCGGTTGGGTGATTGAGCCTGAGGGCGCGGGCGGGGCAGACACTCCACGAGGACGAGGAGCAGTCCGAACAATTCGACCCAAGTAATCAGTGCTCTATCTGGCGGCAGCACACCGACCCCAACCTTCAGCTACCTTTCTACCACAATACGCTCACAGGTACATGGATCCCTATACCGGGATGCTGCGTGTTTCGCATGTGCCTGCCACGATCTGGTATCTAGCTCAGTGGGTCTGCCTGATTGAGGTGGTGTGTGCGTCGTGTGTCACATGCAGGCTCTCTGTGTGTCTGCATGATTGAGGCGCTGAGTGCGCCGTGTGTCACCCCGAAATGGTTGTTATCAGACGGGTGGTGGGGTGGCGCAGACTACGCCACGTGGAGGCGTGACGAGACGGACCTCCCTCAGAATAGCGCGTTCTTCACAGTCTTCAAGAGCGCCGCCGATTTCGGCGCGGAGCCGGCTGAAGGGAGCAGGGACTCCGCCGGCGGCCAAGCGGCGCCGGGGCAGTGCGGAGCGGACGGGGAAGGGGTAGCAGATGGTGATTGGGACGAGGATGATACTGGGAGCTGCAAGGTGCACTGGGCGTCAGGTGGGAATCACACCGGGGCCAAGCACCGGCCGGTGGTGCCGCAGTTCGAGGTCCGATACTGGTGCCGAACTGAAACAGGGTGAGTGCTTCGCGCCGCGCAGCTCGGCCTTCCCATGCCTCCGAGCATCCTGTCCCCCGGCCTTGACACCCTCCTGTGGGCCGGAGCAATAAGGGGTGTGGGAAGCCGGCTTGGCCAGGCAATGTGCATGGTGTGTCCCTTGCAGCTCTGCGAGTAGAGTAATGGCATGGCAGGTGTCAAATACAGCAGCCATCCCAAAATCGAGGGACCAGGGAGCACGGAAGTTGTTGCGGGGTATGGCGCAGTATTTGTGGCTCGCCTGAAACAAGAGAGATGGGAATGCGGGGGGGGGAGTCAGATATGTCCTCGGCGCACGCAGCAGCTGGGCAAGCCTACTCGAGCCAATAACCTTGAAGTGGGAGCACCCTTCGGTCACAGCCTCCCGGGGGGTGGGAACCTTAGCCGCGCGCCAAACCAGGCATGTTCTCTCCGTTCTAGGTTTCCTCGGCCTCGATCTCGAATTGGTTGGCTCCGCTCCTCTCAATGCCTTCCTACACCTCCTCCCGCTACGTGTATCTTGCTCACAGCTGACACCATCTCCCTCGCTGCCTGCACCATCTTTGCTGTGTGTATTCCTCCTCCCCCTGCAACCCCGGGCTGCATGCACCGCCCCTTCCTCCGTGCACCCACCTCCCTCCATCCCCCATCCCACCACAGCTCAATGCGTTGCCCCCAACTCCGCACCTGACGCTTCCACCTCCACTGTTCTCTCTCACCGGTTTTCCCCCTTGTTGGTTGAAGATGGATCTGAGGACTCTTTCTCTCATGCCTTCAACCTCGTACCCCATGTGGCCCAGCTGCCTCCCCACTCTCCGGCGCCTTGTCGCCTGTTAAAAGGCGCTTGTTTACCTTCGCTCTCAGTGCATCATCCACTCCATGGGGTTGCAGCTTGCTTTTAAGGGGTGATGCGCAAAGGCGAGCATACTGCACATTGCGAACGCTGCCAATGTGTCCATGTTAGCATATGATAGATGCTTCATTGGACAGCAGCGGAAGTTGTCGATGCGCATGACGGGTGCAATACCATTTGGATGACTCATTGATTTCATGCCGAATGCTTCAGGAGCATCATCAATTGTTTTTGAAAGTTTGCTCACCATATCCTCTCACATCATGCCCACCAGATTGTCACCAAAAGATGGCACCACCGAACTGGACATGCATGTGGCAGACAGCAAGCAGCAACTCTACACGCAGTAAGATCCGTTTCCCATTCTCCTTCACGAATCTCCTCCATCGCCATGTTTCCTGATGCCGGGCAGATTTTGAAGGTCATCTTGCTGGTCCCGTGGGAGGAAGCTCTTGCAAAGGCTGATGACAGCCTCTACACGATGACAGCCTTTGACGATGGTGTGCCATGCATCCGATGTTAGGAAGGATCTCTGCTCCTAGGTGTCCTGAAACTGCCTTGTTATGATCAAAGTCTACCTGTATCAGATGTGTGGGATGAAAACGTGGTATGAGAGTATATAAAGGTATTTTAGCAGCATTCATCACGGATGGGAGCATTGGGCCAGGTGGCGCCGATTCAAGCGACTCAGGACGATAGCTCAGTCAACATACTAGAAGTAGTTCTGTGTTTCTAACACCGCTACTCTTTGTCAACCCGGGACACTTGATGTACCAGAGTGCTGTCAACAATATTGCGATTGCCACAACTCGCATTTCATTTTAAATCCAGCAGTATTCGCGCACTACATCGATCTAAGGAGTCATATTAATTTTTCCACAAACAGGGTGCTGTGCCATTGTTCACCATTGGCTTTTCTGTCGACATTGCAATGAGTTATTAAGATGCTTCGCAAAACGTCGTCCATCTCGTGCGCATCCATGTGAAATGCCGGTTCTATGGTTATACCGTGCGAGGTCATTTTCATTTTCATTTGCGTAGCTAATGTTATATCTGCTGTGCGGAATCATATTTGACGGATTTGTGGAATAGTATCGTATGCTTGAAATGAATCAATATGACCACTTCCGTGACTCAGAAATGCTAAGGGTTGTAGTGGTGAATTTCCAGCTTTTGCATATCGCACGACTTTCGGCTGGGAGCAGTGCGCATCTTTCACATTTGGTTTTGGAAACTGCAAAAAAACGTGGAGAGACCAGAGATGGCCCGGGAATCGCTACTTATAGCACATTCATATGTGTGTATGAAAGTTGGAAAATCACGAAAATGGGCCTTTTATGACGCGGACAAAAGCCCTAATTTCAGTTCTGTAACATTAATGGGCATGCGGGCACATGAAATACCGATTCTCTGACATCCAAAACCCCAGATAAAAATGATAATGAACCGTGGGCATGCTACTTCAAATGGCGCACTAATTTTTGGTTCGTTTCAGCATATTTGAGTCGTGGAAGTGGTCATATGTCAACCGTCACATATGATCATTCTCACAATATTGGATATACGGTTGATAATGATCGGACATATTTGATAATATTTTGCGTCTAACATGGCTTTGGGGGGAAGGGCCCAAATTGAGCTTCCGAGGATTGATATAGTGGGGGGTTGGCAGCAGGGGTTCCGTGTGACCTTCGGGGGGAGGTAGGGTTTCCCTAAAACCCTTAACCCTCAATAACCTCCGCACCCGAAAAAAAGGGTGTTGAGCGTACGATACGTGAACCGGACCTGGCCACCGCCGGAAGGTGGAAACGCGAAAAAACAATGAAATAATCGCGAAAAGCAACGAAGTCACAAGCCAACCAGTCGTCGGAAAACAGAATGAAATTCAAGCATGGGAAGTGGGCGGGAACAACACCATTCATCCTCGAAACAAGTCAAATAAGTGAAGAGTGAACGGACCTCGCAGAGTTCAAAACCTCATGCCAGAAGTACTGTCACATAACATCGAGGTATTGAACAAATTACTTTTGTGCTCTAGGCGCTACCCCAATAGGATTTTGCCCTGCCTTTAGGGATTTCCTGGATACTATATTACAAGCACTCAAGTTAACTGAGCTCAGTGCCTGCAAAGCAGATCAAAATGTCAGAGGTTCACGTCATAACGCTGAACAGTCCATCCAAGCATGCTATATTCATTTAATTTATGATATTTGCCCGTCCCAGTGGTGTGGGCAAATAAAGTTATCAACGATGGAATGTTTGAGGTTAGTTTTATCTCGTCATACAAGTTTCTGTTCCACTCTCTTTCTCTCTATCCTAGGCATTAGATCTTATCCCACCAATTGAATAAATTTGATCTAATAATCAGTATATTCTGCCCTGGCCTGAAGTCAACAAAATACAACCAGCTGTTTTGTGGAGTGTCATCTTGGAGCCAGGCCAAGGTACCTTGTCAACAGTCTACCACCGACCATCGAAGAAGAGGGGAGAGGAGGTGTGAAGCCCGTCTGATGTGGGGTATGGGCAGGATGATGCATAAGAAGGGTCAAAATAGACCTTGGGCAATGATCCGAGCAGGGAATCGCAGAGAGTTTAACGGGTGCTCGGTGCTTTGGGTCCAGTCTGTACCTGAAGGGTACGGGACTGCAACAAGATCTTTCATTTTCACTAACGGGTCACCATCAGGCGTGCTCTCTGGAGGAAGCGGAACTATTAGCTTTCCGTATTTAATCAAAACTGCCAGTTTGTATCGACCAAGCGAACGGTTGCGAGCTCGTCCACCTGCACTACGTAAGAGACGACCAGGGGTGAAGAACGGTCATAATTTTGAGAGGGATCTTGCTCACCCACGGCTTGAACTAGTGTATGGCTTTAGCTTGAAACTCAACTCCTTAAAACCAACACCGTTCGTGCAAAAGAAAGGGGACATATTTTGCAACATATTCTTCGATGTCTGTACACCACTTGTAAGCGCTGGCCATAACCCTTTATGCAAAATGGTCCGAGGTGAAGTGTGGCATTGCGCACGGCGATCTCAGTGCTGATGGCACTTGATAGTCGTGGGCATGAGCTCGCCCCGCACTGCCGAACGTGTCCGCTTACGCAAGCGCTTACGGAGTACGTAGGCGTGAATGCCGCGAAACGATTCTCCACTATGGATGTCAACCGTGTAATAATGTCCCGTTGCTTCGGCGGCGTGAAGCAAGGGAGGCAGCAGCATTTCTTCTAGCACAACAAGCCCGTTCTTGCCCTCAGTGGGGTCTTCTGGGTCGTGAGGCGAAAGAGAAATCAGGATGCCATCGTCCGTTAACACACGATGCACTTCCGCCAATACCCCAGCCATAATTTCCTCGCCGTTGGGCGAGGAGAGCATCCCCGCAAAAGTTCCTTTCTCAATGACTGCGTCAATACTGCATTCGGATGCCACGTTCGACAGATCGCGCGCATCTGCAAGAAGGTACCTGGGTGTAGGGCTAACGCACGATTTGTTTGCGTCTGAAGTTGCAGAAGCGACAGCCTCCGGAGAGAAGTCAATGCCGATAAGATCGCCAAAGTGTTGGGACGACTGCCTTAGCGCAGTCAACAGTTGGCTAGTTCCACAACCAATCTCTAGAACAGTGCTCTCAGACCCTGGGATCAGAAGCGTCAGCAAAGGGATTAGAGGCTCTACCTTGCTGAACCACTCAAATGTCTCACCGCGATCTTTAACATACCGCCCGCACCAATATTGCTTTTCTGCGTAGAAGGCATAATTTGTATATCCATCCTGCTGAGAGCCTCTATCATCATATATCGACTCGGTAGCTTTCCTTTTCGGCATGACTCTACCCCTTGGTGTGCAGCAAGTTGAATGTTTGGACGATCCAGCGAGCAATTTAGATTTTCGTCTGGTAAAATTATTTTTTGTGTTATTTTATTTATTTTATTTGTGACATTATTCTTTGTGCTAACACGTGACGGAACCAGTGATGACATTATATTGGATATAATGTCGACATGAGCATTAGCATTAGTTTGACCTAGGTGACAGTAACAATAGCAGGGTATTGAACAGGGTATTGCCGACACTATATTGTGTCTAATATAAGGTGACCGACATTATATTAAACATGATATAGTGTCACATTATATAATGGCTAATATAATGCTTATCTACATTAGTTTAAGCATTAATTTGAACATTAGTTTACAAATTTCTAGCATCAACATTACAAATAAAATAAAATATTGTTCGTCTGCGCTGCGAGGCTTGGTAGTTGGCACCGAAGGTCGTCCTACTGATTACTGCTATCAAGCAGCTCAATTTTAGGGAACTCTATGCAAGGCTACTGCAAGATTGGAGAGCGTGGAAAGCTTCCTACTCATCAGTGTCATCAAGCAGCTCAGCTTTGCGCAACTCATCCAAAACTTTCTCAGGGAATCCATATCATTTGCCACTAGCTGCAGGGTTCAACTCCTCCTCGGCTTCCTTCAGCAGTGAGAGGTCATGGGTTGCATCGTCGGGGTAGTTCTTGTAGATGTTTACAATGCCATCCAAACATTCAGGTGACAACCGCTTAGGGCGGATTCCCACGATCAAGCCTGCGATACTGAAGATTCTCTCGCACTCGATCTGTGAACCTGGAATGCCGAGCATGCTACGTGCGACGGGTACCACATTAGGAAACAACTTCACAGACTCCTTCCACCAACCCCATACGCCGTACGCTGATCGCAAAGTGATCGGTGATACCCCAATATATGCGTGTATTCTGGTGCTAGATTGTCGCGAGGAGAGCACGGAGCTTGGGGCCGAAACGTGTTGAGATGGGGTGCAAGGATCTGCCTCACTCGCCAGCACGAAAGCCAAGAGCTCTTCATCATCAATGTCCGATCCTTGACAAACAGCCCATGCTGGGGACAAGGCAAGCGCGACAAACGCTCCCCCAAAGAACTTGTAATGCGAAGAAAACTCAGATTCTTTTGTGTGGTTGATGGAACCGAGTGATGGAGTGAAACAGTGACGACGTTGTGATCCAACCGGTACCACCGCCGAGAGAGCATTTCGTTTTCCCGACTTCAACAAGAATGGCCACTCGAGAAAGCATCTGGTAAACTGGGTACGCGCGCAAAAGCGAAACATTTGAAACACTTAGTCGGCGGCAGTCGAAAATGTCCTGTGTAGAAAGGTTGTATACAAGATAGGGATACTAGCGGTTGCGTGCTTGTCGCTGCACCGTGCACGTGCGCTTCAGGTTGGACTGCGTGAAATAATGGTATTGAACCGATGTTTCAACAGTATATTGAACATGATATAATGTCACGCACATTAGATTGAACATTATATAAGGCCACACGATATTGGGTTGCGATCTAATGTGGGACCATTAGATCGCAACCCAATATCGTGTGACCAATATAATGGTTTTCGGGAGGTGACATGATATCATGTCCAACACGATATCATGTCGTGATATAATGGTCCCCAATATAATGTCGACCATTATATAATGACATCACTGGACGGAACCTCTGCTCCTAATTATTTGGAACCGGACCAAATTACCTTATTACAGTGACCGTGTGCATTATGACGTGTGTGCATTATGACGTACATCAGTTTTTCATTACAAACTCCATATTCTAAGTTGATATAATCTTCGATTTCGCAATAAAAACAAAGGATTTCACTTAATCGTCCGATCGCGCGCGATATAAAACTAAGGGTGTACATGCTAATTTATATAAATATCGATTCTCTTCATATCCAGTAAAATGCCCGAAAAAATTGCGCGCGATTTCACGAAATAGCGTTCAAACGCGTAGATATATTCGATCTGGCAAAACGTAGCTGGAAAAGGACGGGCAACAAAAAAAACATCTGTTTTCCCCTGATTTTTGTCGATTCGAAGCTCGATTGTGTATACATTGCATATATTCTCTCCCAATGATATTCGAGTTGGCGTCGCGGACCCAGCGCGATATCAAGGTATGGCTTACGCGAGGTCGACTTTACACAAAACTTCCGATTTTCTAGATCGTGAGATAAATGCGATTGAAGTGTGCTCTTAAGTATGGTTAAGTATGGGAGGTAACCGAGCGGTATCGGCCATAACTTTTCAATGCCTGGGTCAATTGTATACCCAGAGCGCGCAATATGTTTAGATTGGTTTAAGCGACATGTTTATCGAATAAAAATATTTTCCGAAGTTTTGTGTAAAGTCGACCTCGCGTAAGCCATACCTTGATATGCAAAATACCCCCATTTATATACCATGGGGTGGTCAAAATTTTCATATGGGCACGACGTTTGGGTGCAAATCAAGATTTTCCGTATATTTATACACTGGCACCGAACGATCAGTATGTTTCATAACAAATCCCATATTAAGGCGTTGCGTCATAATGCACACACCAGTATCACACCCCCATCAATGCGCAGGGTTGTGGAAGCTCGAGATTTTAATATTTTTAAATTCGGTTTTTTGGGAACCAATCTTGACTGGTAATGTGAGATCTCGACCGTTTGCGCGCGCATATCGAACGACCGAGCTCGTCCTGGGGGGCGATCAAAAAAGTGCGTCATAATGCACACGGTCACTGTACAGTGACACCCCGCGCCGGGTTGCACCGAGGAAACCTCCGCTGTACTGTACTGTCCTGTCATTTTTCTGTACTGTACTGTCGTTTTTGGGGGAATTTACGCCGACGTGGCAGTCGCGCGACATCGACAGTACAGTACAGACGGAAAATAATCATGGAAGAATCATCTCCCCCGTGTTACGAAAATGTTTTTCATCCGTAACTAAGCTCCCAAGGGACTCGTATTTCATCACTACCTTATATAGCACAGACTGGTCGGCTAGTTTCTCTCGTCACACGAATCCCTGTTTTTCCCCAACCTGCGCCGCCATAAATGTCATCTCTATCGTCATCTATCACGGTATCATACTGACGCCGTTGATTCTGTCATAATCGTTCCTAATAATTCTACTATGGTTCACGATTCTGCCAGAGAGATAACATTTACTGATTTTGCATTCTTCATCCACGATCTTAGATTCCCTATCATTATTTCCCCAAATATGCCGGTAATCTGAATCGGACCCCCCTTTCGTAGGGGTAATTGCCAGTCTATCGTGCCCCCTGGCACACGTGTGGTGCTTTCGCTTTCCTGTCTGATCGCATTTTCGATGACGACATCCTTAACTAGTTGGGAGTTCTGTCTGGACAGATTTCGGAAACCATTTTCGGATTTTGCATTTCACATGCATTCCGAGTTATGGCATTCCGGATTACGGGATACTTGCGATGGCGATGACACTAACGCGTGATCCGTAACCCGGTATCAAAAATCGGAACCTCTCTAATAATATTAAGGATACAGCATACACTCTGTCGTGTACAGCCTACGATTTTGGCTTCACCTTAACACCGTATTTTGGGTCTGAATTTCCCCCCAAATTTTCAAAAGAGGGGGAATCTTCGATTTCATCTCCGTTTCCCCCCCAATATTATGGATACAGCATAAACTCTGTCGTGTGCAGCCCACGATTTGGGCGTCAATTTTCACACTGTTAAAAGGTACTGAATTTTTCCCCGAATTTTCAAAAGAGGGGGAATCTTCGATTTCATCTCCGATTTCCCCCCCAATATATGCTCTACAGCGGGGTGACCTTAATAACTTATACCACGCAGTTCGCTATTC
This sequence comes from Cymbomonas tetramitiformis, assembly GCA_001247695.2. Classification (NCBI taxonomy): domain Eukaryota; kingdom Viridiplantae; phylum Chlorophyta; class Pyramimonadophyceae; order Pyramimonadales; family Pyramimonadaceae; genus Cymbomonas; species Cymbomonas tetramitiformis. The sequence goes on from LGRX02017602.1 coordinate 13,777, forward strand.
TAAACCAATATCGGGGTTCATCTCAAGTCGATTACCATTGGTCAGAATTAATGGGCCGAGTTGGCTGAATTTTTAACTGCACGATGACACGACACGATAGGCTATGACACGATGGGCTTTCTACAGTCTGGTGAAGCCTACTGATTATTGCACTGCGCCGTACGATGGCTTCTCTTTCCCGAACTAATAGGAAACCGAATGAATGCCTCACCTTTCCTGAACGTCCTCGCTCGTTTGGTGATTTCTGGGTATGTCTTTGAAATGTCATTTTTTAAAAATATGTATGCTCTACAGCGGGGTGACCTTAATAACTTATACCACGCAGTTCTCTATCCTAAACCAATAGGAGCACGAATAAATGCCTCACCTTAACACTGCTAAAAATTCGATTTTCCGATGCGACTTTTCAAGGGGAGGATCTCCAATTTCATCTCCGATTTCCCCCCCAATATGCACTAGGCTGTCGTGTCACTAACTTTGGCGACTGAATTTCAATATCGTTTACGTTAAGGGTGGGCCGTGTTAAGGGTAGGACATGTTAAGTATGGTAAAAAGTGCCTCAGGCATAGTTGTTCTCAGCGCCTTCCCAGTTCCTTCAGCTCAAATGTCACTTTTAGTTTATATAGTATGCATGTCGCAAGTTTGTAAGGTACATATGCAGTATGCACTAGATGACCTGAATTCTAATACGCAGTGTTCAAGCCATTAGTTAAGTATGGTAAACCTTGAGGGTGGGCCGAATTAACTATGCTCAAAAGTGCCTCAGTCATCGCCTATTTTCTAAAGAGGGGGACAAATCTAAAGATCCCCCGCCCCCCCCCATATAAGGGTGCAGACCCGCAGTAGTAGAGGCGCAGGCGAGGACGTTGGCGCCTCTACAAAGGGGGGAGAGTTATTGCACTAGTATCCACCATTTTTCTCTCGGCAATGGACTGTTACACATAGCACAGGCTATACAGTTTTAATAAGATCAAGGTTAGCCAGCCTGGGATTTTGCTCAATTATTGCAGTAGTCACTAGTGTCACCAGTGAACTCGCCACGTCCGAGCCAAGGAGTCTTTGGGTGGTTGAAGCATCCTGTGAGGCCAGGCTTGTCAAGTGCTTCAATAGCTGCCATCTGTCAGTATCCCGTGAGTACCCCACGCTTTAATCTGCCAGGTTAGACCATTCACTGCTGTATGAGAAGGTTAGATCATACACTGCGAGACTCCAATGAACCCCTCTATCGCTTTCTCGAGTTTGGCCTTGATTGCCAAATCAAAGCCAAATTGTTACGTACTGCAAAGTAAGCACTGCAGACACACACTACGGAACACCTAAGTGTGCAGCAGTGATTGCCCATTGATTTCTCTTTCTTTGGTCAATTTTCACTCCTGTGATACGTGTTTTTTGACGTATTGGTCACTATAGCAGTGTATTGTACCGTCCTACTTCCCTTCCAATTTGATGGCATTGCCAACCCGGCATCAGGGAGCACTCGAGTTCCAGGCTTACCCCGCTTTGGTATGTTGAAATCCTGAAACACTCAACAGCTTGGACAATTCGGCAAAAAAAGTGCAGAGAGGTCAGACGGCATTTTGACTCCGCATTGGAATAGGGGGCATCAAAGTCGACTATTTCGGGCTTCACCTGATCAGCGCTTAGCTCGAAATCAAAGATGTCTGCATTGGATGCGATACGCGAAGCAGTGACGGATTTGGGGATGACTACCGTCGGCCGTTGGATTCCCCAACGGAGAAGCACATGAGCAGGGGACTTGTTCATCTCAGCAGCGATCTCCCCAATCTGAAACCCAAACCGCATCAGTGTTCCCAGTTTCAGCACTCCAGAGGAGCGCCGATGCTGAAGCTTCTCATTCAGCTCTGCAGTCCTCTGGGCTTTCTACATCTGAGCTACACATCCCTTCCATGTAGTTCCACGTCAGTATGGCTTGATATGACAGTAGAGCAGTTATGAAGAATAAACTTGAATTACTCAGGACTTGCCGCCGCAGTCATACTAAGCATGCAATTTGTTCGGAAGAAGCAGCTGCAGATTCTGTTCATTCTGCTATCATCATCTCAGCATCTTCATGCGGATGGCAACGGGTGCTATGAATTCAGTGCTGCTGTGGCTAGGAATGCTACTCATTTCAATTCAGACAAGAAGGGTATTCAGCATCTGCGCTCATGCTGACGCGCCTTCTCAGTGGCACCCGCCAAACAGTATGGCGATTGCAATCTAAACCAGACTCAAATGATAGAACCTAGGAGAGTAAAGCAGAGTTTGCTGGAGTTACATTGCTCACAACGATCGGTTTACATAAGCAATGCGCCGCGTGTCTGAACCAAGCTAACAACCAACAGATGGAAAGGGTGTAGGGTTGCATTTGCGCACCACTGGGTCCTGCATCAAGGGCGGAGACTCTGCGTGGGAGCTCATCACATTGCTGGGGGAGCCCAAGCTGGTGTGAGCAATCACCACAATGCCGTTGTCATGACAGTATTTGACCAGCTCCCGCCGCTGGTAGTAGGGTTGGGATTCAAACTGATTCACCGCGATGGGCTTGGTGGCCACAGCCTGGATTTTCTTAATGTCCTCGATTTCGAAGTTTGAGACTCCTATGTTCTTCACAAGGCCTTCGTCGACGAGCTTCTCCATCGCAGCCCAGGTGTCTTCTATGGGAATCTTCTCGACCTGATCTGCCGACGTGGCTTCCTGTGATAGGATCAGCAAGCACAGGTGATGTGAGGCCATATACTGCAAGGCCACCTGATCTGGTGACTCGGCAGCCTGGGACAAAGTGAGCTAAGCAGTGCATCAACAAGTCTCTCTACCCTAAATTGTTTTTCATGCTGGTTTTTGCAACAATTACACAATCGCTGCGCAATACGCAATACAGTTTTCTGGGGAAACCTGAAGACAACTGAAGAACAACCTCTCCATACGACTTTTTGAGATGGCTGCGCTACACTCAAAAACCAATATGCAAAGAGAGAAAACGGTTATGTGCACACGAATAGAAAAAAAATCTTTGTGCAGGGGATCTGTGTGCAGCAGACTTATGCAAAAAGATAAAGAGCAGTCCCATTACCAAATCCCATGTACAGAGATGGAGGAGCACAGTCCTATGTGCAGAGATGAAGGAGCACAGTCCTATGCACACAGATGAAGGAGCACTGTCCTATGTACAGAGATGAAGGAGCACAGTCCTATGTA
>LGRX02017603.1:0-12392 GCA_001247695.2 Cymbomonas tetramitiformis
GCCTCTCAGCGCGACTCCGTGATGTGCCACAATCGGCTCGGCACAGGCCGCAAGAGGCGCAGGCCACCAAGCTGTTCCAACTCGGGTAAGCATGATGACAGCGCGGCCTACCTGGCGATCTGCGGCCAGAACGATGCGGCCGGAGCCCTCGGAGTCGTGTATGCAGTCTGTCATCGAAGCAAAAAGCTCGAGGAGGGGAAAGTACAGCACACCAGAATAAAGCTGGCAGAGGATGTCAAAAGCTGTGAAGGTGAGGGAGGATATTTGGCTGTCCGGGTGCATGAACTTGCGCCACTCCACGGCTTCTTGGATCAAAATTATGGCCCAGAAAATGGCCACCAACAGCACGCCCAGCCATAGCAGCGCCTGAAGCGATGCTCTCCCCCAGGCCCCCAGGCCCCCAGGCCACCCCGGGCCCCCAATGTTGCTCACCATGGCTCCTCGGGCATCGCCTCGGGCAAAGCTGCAAAGTGCGGTGACTAGACCCCTACGCACCTACACCGAGAATGATCACCGGCGCCGCGGATCAAACGCCTCAGCACAGATTTCTCCAGGTTTCCTGGAGTCCTATGGAGATGGCGAGCCCCTCACAGACCCTCAATGCAGCAACCTGAGATTAATGCTTGTGGCTGCGTGTTCGAGGGGGAAAATGAGCTTTCCGAGTTGGCGACACGGAGTTCTTTTGTGCCCACTGTGGCCGGCTAGAGGGCTCGGGGTGCCCCGCTAAAGGGGAAGGGGGGGGGGTGATAGTGTGTGAGGAGTCGGCCATCCACTGTACCTGAGTCGAGATGGAGACGTGCTCCAGCTTGTTGAGATCCCGGAGGGTCTCCACGAGGGTCTCGTAGCTCTCAGGGGTGCTGGCGGGCTGGAAGGCATATGTGAAGAGCTGGATGGCGGTCACCGCCAGCGTCAGGATGCTCCCATATAAGGTGAACCAAGGGGCCGCCCGCTCCGCAAACGCTGCAAAGTCTGCGATGACGTCGCCTTGCGTGCTGCCCGCACGCCGGAAGCCGTGCGGGGAGTGCACCGCCCAGCGCAGAGCGCTGTTCAAGTCCTGAGCCATCACCCATGGGGGAGCCATCACGGACAGGTGCAGTGAGCCATTACCCATACGGGGGCCCCAGATATGAGGGCGATCATAATAGCTCGAAATAATCGTCTATGAAAGAACTATTAGCACACCAAGTTTCATTGGAAAACGTCAAGCATCCTAGAACTTACCAACCGACGTAAATAACTTTACTATTTTCGGTATTTTGAAGTGATAAGTTGAGTAATGAATACGGCCACTTTTTCGGTGTTTTCAAGTGATATAAACTGCCCATTTTAGTGGGTTATTAAGTGGCAAAAGCCACCGCTTTGAAGAAGGAAAAAATGTATTAAAACCACTCGTGGAAGAGGGTTCAAAAGTGATAACAACTGTTTTTATTCAAGGGACGATTAGTTTAAAAAATGGCTGATATAATGTGTTGAATCAGTTTGAAATAAGTTTGAAGCCTAAACTGTGAAAGGAAAAGCGCTTGCCATACGCAGCACATATCGAGTTGCCAATCGAGTGCATTACCTGCAACACTGGCTCGTCCGCCACCAACAGCAGCTGCCGTCCAGCGTACACTGCCATATGTGTGAGGCGATGCCGGCGCCCGCCCTTCAGCAGCGCCGCCAGCCTCCAGCCCTCAGCGTCCCACTGCCCTGGGTCCTGCACGTGATGCATTTGGTGGGGGTGCTGCCGCGCTTGCGATATGAGCCAGTTCCGGGGAGGCGCTTGCAATGGCGCCCGCGGCACGCGTTGAGCAGAAGCGAGGGCTGCCGCTCCCTTTGACTGCAGCGAGGGGGAGGAGGGCGGCGATTTGTTCAGCTGATGAAGATCGCCACCAAGGTTCCACGCGCACACGCGGCCGTACTCCGACCCCGTGACGAGCGCCTTGCCGCCTTGCGCGAAGCTCAGGTGGGAGATCTGCGAGCCATGCGCCCCATCCAGCGCAGCAAGCTGCTCCCCGGTCTCCACGCACCACAGCCGCACCAGCGTGCAGTGCGCCGAGGCAATCACACGGCGTCCCGCCTCGCTGCAGGGCGTGAGGGCGCTCACCCCGCACTGCCTGCCGGGGGGAATCACCCGCGGCAGCGCGAACGCCGCATCTGAAGGGGCCTCCTCCTCCCCGATGAGCACGTCCGCACGGTCCCGCACCGGCAGCAGGCTCCTCCGGCTCTGCCATGCCAGCGAGCCGGTTGCGAGCCGCCAAGCACTCACCGTGTCATCCATTGCGCCGGCCACCACCATCCACTGCGCCTGTTCCGAGCCCGGGCTCTCGTCCTCCAGGTCTGCCGGAGCTTCCCGAGCTACCTTTATCACCTGTGGGGTGGTGGTGCAGCGTCCCCACCTCCCTCCCGGCTCCCTCCTGGCTCGCCCTCAGTGCGAGATCACGACGCCGTCGATGCAGCCCCTATGCACTGTCCTTCTCCCTCCGACGCGCGTGACTTCTGCATACCCAGGCGAGCGTCGGCTCTGTATGTCCCGCCGCAAGCGACATGTTTCCGTGAGCATCATGCACGGAGCGCACGTGTGTCGCAATTCATCAAGCCAGCAAAGTCGATCAGAAGTGTGACGCGAGCCAATAACAGCTGTTGAAACTTTCCTGCGTATGCGTACTGCAAGGCACGGGGGAGAGGGGCGGAATCCTAAGACGGGCGCCCCCCCCTACCTGAACGCAAGTCACAGAGAAGACGTCGCTCCGAGCAGAACACGGCACCACGGAGGAAAGCTCCGGGGGGATTGGATGCGGGTAAGCTGAGGCATCTATGGTGGAGAGGGTGAGGCGCGCGACGAGGTGCACTGGAGCGATCCGCAGCACGCGGCACACCTCCCCCGTTGCTGCCTCAGCCACCAGGACCTCCCCCATGCGCCCAGAAATCAGCAGGAGCGCCCCATCCGGTGTGCTGTGCAGGCTGGCCACCTTTGAATGAGGGTCCGGTAACCTCAACCGACACACCTCGGTGCTGTCCGCAGTCGCAACTCCGCACACTTCTGCATCCCCAAACCGCGGTCCAATCATATAAACCCGCGAAGCGTCCCTGCTGGCCACCAGTGCGCTTACCATCGCACCTGAGCCGTATGGAGGTGCTGCGTAGTGCACCCTCCCCGCCGTCTCCGCCACAGCCACAGCACCATTTCCACCATCACCGCTTCCATCACCCCCACCGAAGGGACTGCTGTAGTCGGGACTGGTGGTGGCATGTGTACTGGTGGCGGAAGCGGTGGCGGATGCAGCAGCAACTGCGGCGGCCTGAGTGGCATCCTCGACATTCCCGGCGCCTCCAGGCGCGTGGTGCGAGCGCTGCATTCGTCCCGTGCGGATGTTGAGGGCGTGGATGAAATTGTTTCTACCGGCGGCGGCGGCGGCGCCCTTCCCCGCGGCGGCGGCGGTGGCTTCAGAAGCATCGGGGTCCGAACTCCCGATGACAAAGACCGTCTCCTTGTCTGGGGCCACCGCCATCGGGGTTCCCAGGGCTACCTTCGTCTTCCACATTTGGATGCCGGTCTTCACATTCCAGCCCTCCAGGACCTGCCCCCGGGCGCTGGATAGGCTGCGGGGGCCCAAGTTAGGCTCCTCCTGCACCTCCCTCAGCTGCAGGAGCCGGTTCTCCCCGCGGCAGAGGAGCACGACCTCCACGCCCACCTTCGCGTCATGCCCGACGATGACGCTAACGTCCGAGATCTCCTCTAGATCTGCCACCATCAGCGCCTCAGCGTTCGGGCCTCGGACCTCGTGCCCACTGTGCGCCTCCCACAGCCTTAGCAGCGGGGCGCGCTCCCCGGGGCCCGTGCGCACCTCCTGCCGAGTCAGCACCCGGCCCCTCGACGCCTGAACCCCCGCCACGCCACGCCACCAACGGCCCGTGCGCCATCCACGCGCCGGCATGAGCAGCATGTCCAGGTCCTCTGTCTCCGTGTCCACCTCCACTTGCCGCACCACACGCATGATCGCACACTCTTCCGCGCACGCACCCTTCATCGGGCGGTCAAGAGGTGACACGTACCCTGTGGCCGCCCCTTGGCCTCCCAGCCGACACGCCTCGTTGGAGCCGGCTTTACCGTCAACACCACGTGCCCGCGCACTGCGTGTCAGGAACACCAGTACTCCCACTGCCGCTTTCAGTGTGTCGAGCACCGCACCGCTGAGCCCGAGGTCGCGCTCTCCGGCGGTGATCGCGAACTCCGCTGCCGCGCTCGCTGCGCGCTGCACCTCCGCCTCCGCTGTGCGCAGCTCTGCTTCCTCGGGCCCGGCGCCGGAGGGGGCGAGGGCGAGGGCTGCCCGAAGGCCTTCGCAGGCGGCCTCCGTGAAGCGAGCCACCGCGTGCTGCAACACTGCCACACGCGTCCCCACTGCCCCGTCATGCGCGCGCTGGGCCGACCTGCCGTCCGCGCCATGCTCCAGGTGGGTCACCACGGCCCCCTTGAGGTCCTCGAGCTGCGCGGCAACACCCGGCATCCGCACACGCTGCCGCAGCGGCTGCGCCAGACTGCGGTAGGCGCTCACCGCGCGGCTCGATGCGTACGAGTCGGGCAGGAACCGCGCGAGCAAAGCCTTACCCCCCTCCGTCGATCCCAGTCGGCCCTGCTTCAAGTCCTGCAAGTTCCTCTCGGCATTCGCCATCATCGGCACATATTCGCAATGGCCCGCATCCATCTCGGACGCACCGCTCTCGTGCAGCCGGTTGTAAGAGAGCGAATCCGCTATATCCTCAACCACAGTTGCCGCGCCGCCGGCACTGCCGTCCGGGACTGTGCAAACCTCCGCCACTGATGACCAAGCGTGTCCCGGAACGAAGAAATCTTTCCACGGTCCCTCTAAGCCCCCCTTGCCCGCAGCCTCCTGGTACCTCAGGGGCCACTCCTCCAGGGCGCCCAGCCCATCGCGGACTCGGTCCAGGATTGCAAACCCCACTCCATGGCCTGCGAGCCGCAACTCCCGCAGTACCCGGAGCGCCCCTCCTTCCTCCCCATTTCGCGGAGCGCCGTCCTCCGAGCTCGGGATCGCTTCTTGCTTCCCCTGGACCGGTTGCGCCACATTCGCCGCTCCTGCCGCCACGGGGAGGTCCTCGGAGGTCCCATCAGGGTGGTCCTCGAGCAGGAGCAGGTGCTGGCACATGACGTGGGCAGCATCGATTTTGGCATGCGCGCTGACGAGCCCAGGGCCACTAGGCAGCAGCCGGCGCACCCGGCCATGCAGCAGCATCTCGCTCAGCAGGTGCCCGGTCCGTAGCCCCCAGCAGCTCAGGGCGCTCCTTGCCGGCCAGCCCCTCACACTAGTGTGGTCAGGACGCGCTCCACCCCAACCCAGAGCAGCAGGGACAGACGTGTGCCCCCACTCACGGACCACGTAGATCTCCTCCATCTTCTCGCACACCTCGAGATGAATCGCACGGGTCGGAGCCCCAAGCATCAGAGCGCTTCCGTCGAGCCGGTGCAGCGCTGCGCCGGTCCGTGCTTGCCACACAAAACAAGCTGCGGAGGCGGCGTCAAACGCAGCGTCACCCCCTTTTGCCCCTGCTTGGCCATGAGAGCCTCCCATGGCTGCAGGCGGGCGAGGTCTGGGGGTATAACTGGCGGCGCCACACAGCAAGTCGGTATCCTTGGCTAGGGCTAGAACGTGGAAAGACATCTGGCGAGGGTCTACCCCCCCCAGCCAAGATGGGGGTGCCTGCATGGCCCAAGCCTCCCCCAGCCAGGGCAAGGTCTGGCTGGCCCAGTCAGGGGAAACACCTTCGTCACGCTGGAGACTTTCTGGCGGCTGGGCGCCTCTGCCGGAACTAGGCTTGAGCCGGTGGGGCTTGCCGGCGTCCTCCCCGGCGCCGTCTATTGCCCCCCGGTACTCCCATCCAAACACTGCAAACGAGCGCACCCGGCGGATCGGTCCGGGTGGGGACGCGCCCGGCACCAGGGCCTCAGGCTCGATCGGCTCACACTGTGCCGCAGCGTAGATGCAGGTGTGGTGGAGTACCATGGCAGTGATTCGCATCGGAGCATAAGAGCTGCGGCTGCTCTCCGTCCTCGAGCCCATCCCCGTCCACAAATCAGTCACCAAGTGGTGCGATGAGCACTGTTGTCACTCATGCATGCATGTGATTGACACCATCCGTGGGTGACACCATCAGTCACAGACACCATCAGTGTCAAGGTTTTGGAGTCAAATCCGAAGGCCGAGTCACCTTCTTCTTTCCTCTCCGGCATCACGAGGGTTGGAACTTGCATCTTTCAGATCGGGTGAGCTCGAGGTTGGGGCATCCGCCATCAAGCTAAAGGTTTTGGAGTATGCGCCACAAATGCCCCCAATCGGGATGAGGAAGGCAGGCTCCAAGTGTTTATCGGCGCGAACCACCCGGATGCAAGCTGGGCCGAGAGTTTCAACGTCGCCGGAGTCGCTCAGGAGCCCTCCGCCGAGGAAGAGGTGCTCATCGTTCCCGCTCAGCAGCGCTTGCGTGGACGCGAGGGGGATGGTCTCCAGCAGCTCGCCGGTCTTCACTCTCCACTTCGACACCTCCTGCCACGGTGGCACTCCACAGGGCACGCGATCAGGGTGTCGCATCCCTATCTCGCCGTGAGCCAGTTGCCCTGGGATCAGCAAATGCTTTACGGGCTGCATATTATAGGTTGGAATTTCCTTCCGATGCTACCACTCGAGGTACGTGACATATAAGATGAATACGACGCAGTTGTCGCCGGCTTTTCCTGCTCATCGATGTGATGTGGGTGCGGGTGTAGTTTCCTGTCCATCGTGATAACGTCGACCTGCCCGTGTGCTCGGCCAATTTCATCTGTGTGGAATCCTGTTAAGGTGTCATGATGATGATAGCGCACGGCATTTTGGCCGCATTACATTTCGGTCTCTTGTAACGATATGTACCGCCCACTCCGTCGAGAGGCTCTGAGCAAGAGGCCTGTCGACGCCCCCTTCACTCACCTGTTGGCTGATGGTGTATAAGCAAGTGCTGTCGGCACTGGCAGCCAGTATCTTCGGAGCTTGCGCCTGACCATAGCCGCACACGTACCTGCGTGCGGCGCGCGAACCGCGCACGCCTCAAAGGTCGGGCTGACAACACTGGAGCGCGCGCTGCCCTCAAAACTCCCCAAAAGCTCACATTTGCGCCGGGATGCTGCGGCTCGACCCTGCCCCGACCCTGGCCCCGGCCCCGACCCCGGGGCGCTTACACACATCACAAGTGTTGGCCTCTCCAGGTACGCGCCAAGGATCCCCAGGCCTGCCATTTGATGCCTCCTGCGCCGTGCAGCCAGGTACTCATGGAATTCGTTCGGGGTAGCTCTGGACGTTTCGGATGGACGTCAGTGTTCCTTCCAGAGCGCTGCTCGCGCGCTCGGGCGAGAATTAATCGCCGGGTGGGGCGCAGCTCGAAGCGAGGGGCTCACTTGTGTATGCGCTCCCCCGTCGTTATGTTGTACGCGAAAACCGCCGGGCCCGTGCAGACGAAGCCGATGCTCGCGTGCGGCGCGACCATGCTGCGCGAGAGCACCTCACGAAGCCACTCATGCCGGCAGCAGCATCAGAAACAGGCGTTGACGGTTCCTCAACATGCCCATCATCGGGCATGGTTGGCCGGCCTTGGAAAGAGGAGCGCGATTTCCAATTCAAACGTTGACAAATTGCAGCACAGTCAAGGGGCGCATTTAGCTTCTGGCGTGGTGCGCCGACAAATGGTCTCACGAATACTCTCCCACAGCCCGCATGCAGCAAGAGAGCGGCGGAGGAGAGGGGCTGCGGGCTCTAAGTTAATTCGAACGAAAGCCGTAGCGCAGCCATTTCTGTACCTAGGACAAAACAGGAGCAGCGGGAAGACGCACTTTCCAAAGGGCTCGCCTTGAGGTATAGCACTTCAACCCGAACACACACCTGGCGACGGTGTGATGTGGAAACACTGGATTTGTGGGAGCGCCGGTGCAGATGCCAATGACATGGCTCACCTTGACGTAGCATTTCGGCTGTGAAGGTAGCGCACATCACTTGGTGAAGCGCCACTCCGCCTTTCAGCATTCTCGAGAGATGCTCGAGGTGCTTCGGTTAGACTTACTTTGGCGCTTTCGAGCATTGCATTTACAGATCTGCCTTCCCGCCTGGCAGGCGCCAACGATTGTGCGCGTTGCGGATCCCACAAAATTTATAAGGCTTCATTTTACGCCACTGGCGATGACTGTTCCTGACAAGGCTTTGAATTCCCGCGAGTCAAAGGACATATTTCTGAAATGTTTGCTTTTAAGCGCTGCACCAGAAAGCTATTTCGAGATATCTCTGGAATATATCTTGAAACGCGGTTTCGTCGTGTTGTCAGCTATTTCGAGAAATGCAGTTCCTGGGGTGCCAAAGATGCAATACATGATTCGTTGCATACATTCGCTCCTCGATTGTGCGCACTGCAGAAACCATTTGTGTACGACAGCAAATCGATAACACTGTCTACAGCGCTTTGGCGTGACGAAATGTGCGGGACGCTAGATTGAACAATTCCTAGTTCGGACAAAGCACCATCTCATGACAAGGAGGAGGACCGTATCTTGATATGCATGCAAGAATGAAGTAAACACTACTAAAAAGCTGAGTTTCACTGTTTCAGCGATACAAGGCGAACGAGAAACGTTTTAAAAGAAGTCGAAAGACTTTTCCCCCAATATTCGGTCCCTTATCTCTATGACGGTCCAGTTTTTTCAGAAAATCGATACCATTTTTTACTCAGTCGCGTAGACCTCTCGCGAGTGCCATGCCAGCCACGGGCTGTCATCCCACTATTCTCCCCCCCTCCACCCCCCCCTCAGGACTTATAGATCCGAGTAGCTCGCACGCCCTTAGCCATCAAGGGAATCACTCGACAGCCCACCTTCAGTTCACCCACCACCACACTGATTACCCCCTCCGGACTTCTATGACTGACCCCCAGAAACTCTGCAAAACTTTTGCAGGTTTTTCTCCCCCCCCCTTAGCCCCACGGCGTACAAATTATCCCAAGGGACCTACTCGACCCCTGTGCACCGAAATATGGCTACGGGCCCTACGCTACAGCTCGCACAATGCCGTTGAATCACTGCCCCTGGGGTTCCCTCCAGAATTGGAGGGCAAACCGTCATAGAGTTTTTTTGAGCAGCAGTGTTTATATCAGTGGTATAACAGTTCCGAGTTGCGTTATATAAACATATAAACATAACAGTCTCATCACAATTGTGATATAAACAGTGTAGAGTGTTCGCAACATATATAACATATAAAACAATAAAGATCGCGTATAACGCAATGAAGTGTATTGTAACCTCATATGCCGTAACGATAACGGTAACCCCACGAACCTCAGACCTCTGCTCTCGTCTGGTTGGTTTTGGGCATTTGAAGAAATCATTTCACATTTCGATTTGTCACGGAATATCCTTTGCCTTCCACGTTACAGGGTAACCAAAGCTGCGCAATATGCCCCGTACCATTGTGGCCTGAGGGGTCATGTCCGCCGAGCACACTCCGAGCACCCTATACCTACTCTTGTTCCCAGAGCTTATGGACTAAATTATACTTAGGGTTTGTAACGTTCTGGGGACCATAAGTTTCTCCGAGCCTCTACGATCAAGTCTGTGTCACATGATTTCACGAAATGGGGGAATTCTCGTACCGTAGGTAGCACAAACTCGTAGCCATACTTAAGGAGTAATAATAAAGGCGTATACAGTGCTGCTCACCGATCGCTCACCGATGACGCACCGCCCACTGCCCACTGCTCACCGATGGCTTACGGCGGCTCATCCCTCACTACCAATCTCTCACCACTCACCATTCATCGATGGCTCACCCTTCATCGCTGATCGATAGCTTACCGCCCACTGCTCACCGAACGCTCGCCGCTCACCGATGGCTGCTCACCGTTAACCGCTTACTCATTGCTCGTCGCCTATTGATCGACTACCATCGCCCAATGCCCAACGCTCACCGCTCACTCAGCTCTCACCGCTCACGTTCGTCTTTCCCTCATCGTTCACCGTTCACTACTCACCGATGGCGTACCGCTCACGGCTCGCCATTCGTGCAACGACTGCCAAACGCTTGTTGATGATTCACCGCTCACCAAACACTCACCGCTCACCGTTGGCGTTCGATCGCCGATCGCTCACCGCTCAGCGTTTACCGATCGCTCACCGCTCACCGATGGCACACCGCTCAGTGCCCGCCGCTCGCTCACCGCTCACAATAACGATGGCTCACCGCTCGCAAACCGCTCACCGATCCGTGGCTCACCGCTCAGCGAAAGTTCACTGCTCCCCAATTGCTCACTGCTCACGACGATGCCTCATCGCTCACCGCGAGCAGCAGCCCTCACTCACCGATAACGCACCGCCCACCGCTCAGCGCCCGCGGCGTACCGTTCAACGCTCATTAGGCACTCACCGCTCAGCGATGGCATGTCTTCGCTGATCGATATGGTTAACACTTTACCCCCACATTTCAACGCCGACACGCAGCACGACGATGATACGAAATGTTGCTCGCAGCCGACGCACCGAAGGTGCCGACAATCTCGATACCGTGCATATTCGGATGCCAACTATCTGATAAATGAGTAAAATAACAACTGAGATTATCGAGTGACTAGAGGCCTAGTAACGATCTCTCATGATGTAGCAGTCGACGCATGCTGTGGTGTAGTCGATCTACCTGCACGGTGCCATCGGCTGTGATTTTCTGCTGCTAGAGGAAACCACTAGAATTCCACTAGTTTTCAAATTTAACATTACACCATATGTTCTAAAATGGAACCGGGTTGACAAGACTTAAATAAGGGTTGAATATCAAAGTGCAACATGGGCAAAATAAGAAACCCGTCGGCATCACTTGTGAGGCATAGGGTGCCAGGATCCTGAGCCCATCGGAAACATGGACACATACATCCCATGTAGTTAATACATTATTTACAATTATCTAACAAAAGGTACACCGCTAATCGCTCAAAGCACACTTCAGAAAATACGCGCGGCAAGGACATTTGCATACAAAAGCTTTCGATCCCTCTTCAATATTTTGGAAGTGTATTCTGAGATGCTGCCTGGTGGCACACAACATGCTGAGCTTATGCTACCTCTGAAGGAGTTGTGGGAGTGCATTCTGAGATGCTGCCAGGCGGCACGCTGCATGCCGAGCTCCAATACTTGAGGAATATCGCCGCAGACGTACTCTGTCTTGTGAAGACAGTTGCAGTGGCGGATCAATGGCAAGTGATGGGGATTCAATGAGAATAAAGTACAACAGCGCAGAGGCTTTGCCGTATAACATAGCACCAGACTCAAAATTGCCGATGAGCTCCTCCACAGCTCCATCTCTTCCAAGCTTCAGGGCGGCCTGATCAAATCATGCATCGTCATATGTCAGCGTAAAAGTGCTGGCAGGAGTGCCCGTGCTCCACACGCCACATGCGGCTTCCAGATAACGCTCAGGAGGCTCAGGCGGACATAATTCTCTTCACAGGCATCAGTTAAGCAGGCATTTTCTCAAGCGAAAAACCCCCGCCATGCAGGAAGGTCTTCATGGATTACAATCCCCCCACGGAAACTCGTGTGCGCGTGACACCCTCTAACATAGCCATTGCCAACATTGCTTGTCAAAGCTAAGTGTCTCCTGTGCACTGCCCTGATCGTGATGACACGAGAACTCCGATCACAGCTGGCACTCGCCTCCATGCTGAATGTCATACTCTGCCGGTAGGTCGGCGCAGCCAACTTTGCGTATGACGCTACATGCTGCATGTCATACTCTGCCTGCAGGTCGGCGCAGCCCACTTTGCGTATGACGCTACATGCTGCATGTCATACTCTGCCTGCAGGTCGGCGCAGCCCACTTTGCGCATGACGCTACATGCTGATGTCATACTCTGCCTGCAGGTCGGCGCAGCCACTTTGCGTATGACGCTACATGCTGCATGGCGCCCGCCTCTGCCTGTAGGTCGAGGCAGCTAGGCTGATGTGGCGCTACATGCTGCATGTCATACTCTGCACACAGGGTCGCGCGACCACTTTGCGTGCGCGCTACATGCTGCATGTGTGTGTCTGCCTGTAGGTCGGCGCAGCCCTTTGCGCGCAAGCTACATGCTGCATGTCATACTCTGCCTGTAGGTCGGCGCAGCCCACTTTGCGTATGACGCTACATGCTGCATGTCATACTCTGCCTGTAGGTCGGCGCAGCCCACTTTGCGTATGACGCTACATGCTGCATGTCATACTCTGCCTGTAGGTCGGCGCAGCTCACTTTGTGTATGACCCTACATATTGCATGTCATACTCTGCCTGCAGGTCGGCGCAGCCCACTTTGTGTATGACGCTACATGCTGCATGTCATACTCTGCTGGTAGGTCGG
>LGRX02017605.1:0-13995 GCA_001247695.2 Cymbomonas tetramitiformis
GGTGGTTGGTATTTCCAGCAGCGGTGGTTGGGCTTATTTCCAGCGGTGGTTAGTATTTCAGCGGCGGTGGTTGTTATTCCAGCGGTGGTGGCAGCGAATGCGAGACTATCCACGTGGGGTCTCCGTGGTTGAGTAACACCAACGCGGTGGTTGGTATTTCAAGCGGTGGTCTGCTTGGATGCTGGCTATCCACGTGGGGTCTCCGTGGTTGGTATTTCCAGCGGCGGTGGTTGGTAAACGTTGGGCGCCCACTAGTGCAGTGTGCTGGAGTGAGTGCTTGATCCTCTGAGCAGGGTGTGGCGGCAGCTTCCTTGGATGTGGATTGCTCCGACTGTTTCTGAGTCATTCAAGCGCTGGTGACGAGTGCCAGCTTGGCACCCGCAACCGGGCGGAAGGCGTGGGTTGAGATGTCTCCGGTAAGGAGGAGTGGGTGGGGAACGATTCGGGCATCTTCGGGAGGGGCACGGGTCCGAGTGGCTTGGTGCTTGGGCTTTCCTCGGGAGGCCACATGACAGAGATGTGCCGATGCCACCACCGATACTGACGTGATTACGCAAGTCCGCTCACCCAGGTGGACAAAGCTTTCGCCAGAACAGGCATCCAGAGCTACCTTGTGGACGAGGCTCTGTCTGAGGTTCAGAGGCGAGCTTCCGCACATCTTGAGGTGCCACCGCCTGCATCCTTTCCCCATTGCCTTCCCCCAACGTTCCTCGCCTCGACCCTCCCCCCCCTCCTCTCCCACACCCCCTTGCGGGGTTTGCTCTTGCAGGGCTCTGCCTGCCCATGTGCACCGAGCACAATTCTCTGCTCTCGCACGGCGACCGCCCTGGAGATACTGCATTGAGCAGGCATGCGAGTGGTAGGTTTTCGCCGTATCGGTAGATACTCTTTTTCTCAGATTCTTCGAAAAAGAAGCGACGGCTGCTCATATAGTGATTTCGAAGATGAACTAACGCGGTCCAGCCCCGATGCTGGCACGAGCTGCCTTAGTGTCTCTCAAGCGGCCCATCAGCTGCTGTGTGAGAGCTGTGGTGCGTGTGGCGCTGTGCACCATGAAGAGGCTTGGAGTGGGGAAGGGGGCGCTTATGGCAGGTCCTTGCTGGTGGGAGCCTCACTCTTGAGTTAAGCGCAACTCGCAAGGCCAAGTCCCGAGCTGGTGCTGCTCCCTCGTTCCCCTGAGCCCCGCCCGGGGACGGCGCTCTGAGGAGAACTGATGTGCGAAGTCTTAAGGAAGGGGTTCGGGAGGGTAGTCTGCTGAGGGAACAGGCGGGGTCATAGGAGGGTTGGCATGTGGTGGCTGCAGAGAAGGCCACGCACAAGTTTGTGCCAGGAACACAGACTTGTCGAGCAAATTGAGAAGATAGTGCTGGTGTGACTCAGGGACTGTAGAGCGAATTGAGAAGATTGTGCAAGCACGTGGGCCTCACGGAGAGTGGCATCAACGCACTGTGCGCCAGCTTTCGGTGATCCACTCCACACCCGAACTTTCTCGTCTCAAGGGATGTGCAATGGGCAGATGCGGGCGCTCTGCTCGGAGTCTGGTTCCACACCGGTTTCCACCGGTGCTTGCACGGAGCATGTTCTACAGGGCAACGTTCGAGACATGGCTGCGGGGTGCCATGTGGATGTGCTGTCAAATGCTGTGGGAACAAGCGCCATGACGGCAAGTATTGCGAGGGGGAAGATTGCAATATATGATACTGCCTACAGTTGGCAAGAAGCTGCGTCGAGTCAGGCATAGTTGTGCATTTGCCGGAAGCCTGAGAGGTCTCTGATCACTTCAGTGCGTTTGAGATGACATGACAATTACGTGAGGAAACGGGTGATGCACAGGGCGGCGAGCAGAGGCGGGTTGCTCTGGCCTTGACGCTCGCGTTTTCTGAGTTTGCTCTTGCTCGAGACGGCTCGGAATGTGATCTCCTCGTGCTGGACGAGGTGCTTCAGTCCTTGGATGGAGAGGGCACAGCACGCGCCGCAGCACTTCTTCGATTACACCCATCTCGTACAGTGATTGTCATCGCACAAGCACATTCCACCCTGACCCAGCTTGTCGACGACGTGGATGTCGTAGCAAAGCACGCTGGATTGTCAGGCATCATCCGCGAAACATGAACAAGCAATGGATTCAATGTGAGCAAGCAGGCCCCATGCCCGCTCAACAATATTTTCCTTGACCTCGACTTAATCCTGGGCTGTGGAGCAATCAGATAAATGCCAGTAACTTCTTGCATAAAGGCGGGATGACTGTAGTAGCATACACTTCAGTATGCATGGTTACCAAGCCCAACTTCGTCCACATGTGCTGATATTCTATTCAGGGCACACTATGTGGATAGTACTCTACAACGGTTAACTCCAATATGTACATAATTCAGCTATCACTTTTAGGTGGACTGAGTTTATTAGTGTACCACAAGAGAGAGAGTGAGAGAGTGAGAGAATGAGAGAGAGTGAGCAGCAGCAGCCCTCTCACATCCATATAATCTGGGATGCGTTCCCTAACAGTCGTAAGGCATCTCTTGTGCAGTGTGCATTTCTCACATGTGGCACAGTGTCAGTCTCACTGTCACCGTCCACAGTCATATCACTAATCTAGTGCGGTTCTTCACATGGTCTCGGTGTGGGCATTCTTCATATGGGTCCAGAGTGTTGATGACCGTTGCCCCCGTCCCCACCCTCGTAGCGGGCGGCATCGATGAGTGTCGATGTGTCGATGTGCATCTCCATCTCCACCATCGTAGTAGGGGTCATCGATGAGTCCAGAGCGTCGGTATTAATCTCCGTCTCCAGTCTCATCGTTGGCGTAGTAGGGAAGTCCAGGGCGTCTGCCTTTGTCTCAGTGTCCATCCGTGCAGTGGCCTGCGAGATGAAGTCCGTGATGACTGCGGCGGCATCGTTGATGCGCTCGTCCAGCTGCAGCTTGCAGAACAGATTATGCAACAGCCCTCGAGATATGGCGTACACTGCTTACGCTGTTTACACTGCTTGCGCGGTTGACACTGCCGTTGCACTTTGCGAAGTGTAATGCATGGCAGGTTTCCATTTGGGCATGAGGTCCACCGCCACAACCTCTCCACACTTCGCCTAGCCCATGCTATGCCTGCCCAGGGGAGCTCTGGCTGGGCAGGGTAAAGCGCCATGGGATGCACTGCAGTGCATTGCATCAGGGGTATATTTGCCGGGGCGTTTGTGCAAATATGCGTGGGCTTCGTGTATGGTGCACTGCGCGCGACGGCAGTACATGGTCAAGCAAGTGGGGCTCCGGTAGCCGTTGCTGCATAACAGGCCGGGTGTATAGTCCTTGGGAAGAGTCGCCTACCAACAGGATTCTGCTCGATCAAGTCATCAGCGAGATCATAATGCCGAATGCCTCCCTGGTGGCACCCGTTACGGCGCACCCGTTGCTCTACGAGACGCAGGTCCGGTTCTCTCACTATGTTGGATTTGTTGTACATAGTGCAAGGTAGGCTTGCCAAAATCACGTCGAAATAGTGCCTGAGGTACTGCTGACATTCCCACCGAAGAATGTCGGTTGTATGCATGGGTTTATTCCATTTGGTCATGATGTCCACCGTCACAACCTCGCACCCTTTATTCTATTGCCGCTGGAACTGCACCTCAATAACAGAACCGTTCCGCAGACGAGGACCAGGATGTTCACTATCTTGGCGCTACTCTGCTTCGGTAAGATGCGGTCGATATGCTGCCTAGGCCCTTCGAGTTCATTGTGGGGGTAGGAGGTCCCACTGCCACTAAGCGCGCCATCTTGTATACACAATTGCTTGATGTACGTGGCTCTCTCCATCCTGGGTTGCCCACGCTTTGCTCCTGGGGGGGGTAGCATATAGGACATTCGATTGCCCCCCCTAGTCCCCCGATTCCGACTTCGGGGGGGGTTTGGTACCCCCCCACCCCCGACCTCGATATTTTGCATCGGGGGTTTCCACCCCATCCCTAGACCTCTCTATACATTGCTGTAGGAGAATCGACTCTTGTGGGTCAACCTTTCGATATCAGTATCGGGGCGGGCGGAGGGGGCACTGCCGGGGTATCGGTACCGTCCATTGGTCTCGGTTTTTCCGATACCGCCATCACGGCGAGATAGTGCCCTACGCGCGGATGCCACTTTCACATGCGCGGGGGCGGGAGTGCCCCACGTGTGGATACCACCAACGCTTCATTCCGCAGGTGCAGGGGAGGGAGTCGCGTGGGCTTGATGAGCGTCAGTGGCGGGGCTGCACTCCCACCATCATCTTACTATCTATTATGGAAAAGCCCCGCCGCCGCACCGCTTAGCACTCTGCTCCGAGATGAAGTTGTCGGAGGCTCCCGAGTCAATCAACACCTTGACCGTGTGCCCTCTGAGGGTCGCGTAGAACACCAGTAGCAGCGGTCCTTCTTCGTCATGCGCCGCTGCCAGAGTCCCCTCGATATCGGTCTTCCACTGGACTCCCCCATCCGTGTGTATGCTCTTGCACTTGAGGTTGGGGAGGAGGTTGTCCGAGGCGTCGCGACACTCCTTCGCGGTTTGCCTACATGCGGCGTAGAACTCCTCATCCAGCAAGTCAATGTCTTCAGTTGGGTGGCTGATGAGATCATCTGCGCTCGCTGTCAGCAGGGCACCCGTTGGAGTACATTCGCTTCGTCTTGTATCGCATCGTATTACACAATATTGTGCTTAAAGATTATCATAGTATGTATAATAATGATCTTCATGATAAAATTTGAGACAAATGTCTCAACTTCCGTAATTTGAACCGCCGAATACGTTTGTATCTTCGTATTTTTGATATATGTTGTTGGGCTACTTTGTTCCTCTTGCTGTTCGCCGCATTATTGGCATTAGACAGCCATCTCAGATTACAAATAGTGTAATGTAAATGTGTGTTTGTTCTGTCAATCACCCACATATGACTCAGTGGGAATATGAGGATCCAGGTTTAGGATCAATCATTTTACGCACCAGCATATCGAACATAATGAATGCAAACACATCAAACCCATTATGATGATAAAGAGTAGGGCAATACATGCCATTGAATGCCGTATCACATACAATATCATGTGCATATGATGTGGTAGATGCCGCACGGGTACATACACCCGTAAAGTGATTCCACATAGGGTGTTGTCGATTGAATGTCATGTGTGTACCCGCATGCTTGCGTGTCACCATGTGTGTAGGTTTCACTCCTGTATTTGGCGATGTGTAGGTATACAACACATTAATGAGCTCAGATCGAGTCTTAAGCCATGCATAGGTTTGCTCTATTAAGTTAGAATGCTTCCCAACTCGGAATTGTTCACAGGTAAGCATCTCTTCTATGAATGAAAAGCAAACACGTACTCTTGTACGATCAGCTAATTGCCATGCTTTGAATGGCGTCTCACAATGGCATACATCATGCCGTGAAGTGGCGTTCGCCGATATAGTATGATGGTCATTCTTGAAACATGATCTTCTTGGCAGTATATAGCCATTGTCACCGTAAGTTACAATGACACCATTTGTTCTTGATGGAACTTTCATTAGGTGATCGTACTAGAAGTATTCCGTCTCTTCCTGAATCTCTGAAAACGTTTATTACGCTTCCACCGCCTAAGGCGCAATAGCCGAACGTATTGATTCTCTCTTTTCACACTTTTCTTATTGGCCGCATTATTCGCGGGGGTCTTCCAAGACATGTTGCATAACGTGTAGTGCAAGAACGTATTCGTCCTATCGAGCACCCATACACGACTCATGGCGGATTCTGGTGAACCAGGCTTCGGACCCATAATTTTATGCACTGCCATGTCAAAAATAGCGAAACCAATAGCATCCCTGCCATGGTGAGCATATAGTGATGGCCAATACAACCCACCAAATGCCCTGTCGCAAACGATATCCCATGAATACTTATCGGATGCTTCCGCACAGGCACACATGCCTGCAAAGTGATTCCAATTCGGATGGTGATCATTGAAAGTCATCCGGTCACCGGCATGCACATATTTCACGAGCAGGCTTCATGTGTGTCCTTGGTGATATATATGTGTCAAAAGCACGCATGACCTCAGGGCGTGTCGTGATGAATGTGTACACTTGTTCTATTATATTACAACAATTGCCGATGTTGAAGTATTCACATTCCAGCATTTCACTAACGAAATAAAAACATGCATCTATTCTGCATTCAGTGGCCATACTCCATGCCCTGTGAGCAGTGTCACAATAGTTTATATGTGCTCTAGCAGTCGATACATCAGCGCTTTTGCCATTAAATGTGAAGCTCGACTGTCGCACCAAAAATTCTCCCACATCTTCCGATAAGACGCTTGCATGGCCAAGCGTCGTGTCAACCATGTCCTGCATCCGTGCATGTGCAATCGAACGGCAATCATCATTCATGACATCACGCAGCCAAGTGGTACTCACTCGTATATTGCAGTAGAATTCCATAATGAACTTATGTGTGAAATGCCTCGTTGGATTAAAACCCATGTCACACATGGTTGGAATTATTTCTTTTCCAGGTATACCTCGGAATTCAGCAGAAAAAATGTTCAACACGGTCGCGTGTTGTGACTCATGCGGCGGTGCAAATATATGCAAAAGTGCATACGGAAGCGAGACATCATCAAGGTGACCCACGCGCAACCGATTGCACTGTTCCAATGCCTTCGTTTTTGAAAAAATGTCACATTATATGGAAGTGTAACATCGGCATATCATGCAAGTATCATGTGTATGTGTATATGTGTGGTTCATGCATGCCGTTTCCTGCTCCTTCGAGGTGCATGGTTAGGCTCACTTCAACGTTTGCGACATGCCACGCCGCATCACGCGCTTGTGAGTAACAATTTATCCGTCAATATATCGGCGACACACATTCCAAGCAAGCGAATGCAGGTCATGCAAGCTTCTGTGCCAACAGGTTTTGGATGATCGTGTTCAAAACACGTATCTTATTTAACCATGATATACCAAATGTATCCTGATCTGAGTGATGCCTTTGCTTAGATGCACCTCCATATGCAGCTTTGTATATTGTCATTTGTCATCAATATATTGTCCCGTGACAGCTGTTGTTGGGACTATCACGGCAAGTCGCACTCATACAAAAGAAAATGTGAAAAGTATATGTGCAGTGCACATGAGTCAGTGTGCTGCTTGATCCTGCTACAAGAGCGCCCCACACAAACAGGAGCCTCCCATTCGGTCACGTTACCACTATATACTGTTATCACGTTACGTAACATGGCCGAATGGGAGGCTCCTGTTTGTGTGGGGCGCTCTTGTAGCAGGATCAAGCAGCACACTGACTCATGTGCACTGCACATATACTTTTCACATTTTCTTTTGTATGAATGCGATTGGTCAACTTGCCGTAATAGTCCCAACAACAGCTGTCACGGGACAATATATTGATGACAAATGACAATATACAAAGCTGCATATGGAGGTGCATCTAAGCAAAGGCATCACTCAGATCAGGATACATTTGGTATATCATAGTTGAATAAGATACGTGTTTTGAACACGATCATCCAAAACCTGTTGGCACAGAAGCTTGCATGACCTGCATTCGCTTGCTTGGAATGTGTGTCACCGATATATTGACGGATATATTGTTACTCACAAAGCGCGTGATGCGGCGTGGCATGTCGCAAACGTTGAAGTGAGCCTAACCATGCACCTCGAAGGAGCAGGAAACGGCATGCATGAACCACACACATACACATACACATATGAGAATCCGGATACGTGTCCCGAAGTGTGTGCCGAATCCTTTGATCCCGGGCGTGGGTACATAGTGCAGCCGGTCTTCTGCGGCTACGGTGTGCCAAATGAGTCGTCCAAGGATAAGCACACACACACACACACACACACACACCTACTACTACATTGCCTAGGCCTATCAAAGTGTCCCATGCGTTGTTAGCACGTTTAAATCAGTATTGCACTTACAAGGGTGAGTAGTATTCGTCGTATTCCGTAGATTTGCACATTTTTGGGATAACCTATGTTTGAGAGCCGTCCATAGGGCTAATCGGGCGCAAAACAATTGAACATTTTTTGAAAATGATATTGCGATAGTTACATCCACCAAAATATGCAGATTCTATATGATTTTTAGGATATGATATGCCATTTTAACGAGGGACGCAAGGGCGCTTGATGATCTCGTTGTGGGCAAGCCTCGGTATCGAGCTACTTTTTTTCTTCAATACGGTAAATTTTGATACCTGCACGGTTCTTATCGACACAATATGCTATGCATGCTTCATTCCGACTTCCTGCAACTCTCCGCCTGCTGCTGCTAACATATTCGCTGGGGTTCCTGGTTAATACGCTCAAGCATTCAACATGATATCCGACCGCTGATAGCTGAGCGATAGGCTTTAACGAAGAAGAAGAAATCCAATAATCGTTTTCAAACTCATTACGTGATCGTGCATGGCTCCATGGCTTAAGTCACTGAAAGGAGTATTTTCCAAGACAAACATTTCTTCGATGTTGTACGTCAAGAGTGATCTAGTATGCTCCTCTCGTTGTGCACAAAAATATGTGTGTGATACAACCAATGAACTTCCTTGGTGACGCATTAGGGTCCCAACTCGCCTGCCCCTTATGCATATGCTAGTCCGGGTGAAGCTACTTAATCTCACTTCCCCTCTATCTCCCTCTTGGTGATGATGATGACGGGTGGGAACTTGTGCTTATCCTATAGGACCCTTTTTCTTTGATGACCATAACCAAACTGCCTAAATGCCGCAAAGAAATTCGACATCACTATGTACCCACACCGGGAATTTACGTGTGCATCTATATGGGATCTCATTCGTCGAGAACATAGGCAACATACTGCAATTGTGTTAGCTCCTCGTTAAAGCCTCACAATATGTCAAACTGATATAGGCCCCATATCTAAAGGAGACTAAATGCACTTGACTCGACCTAGCATACGTGTAGAGAACAAACACAGAATTGACACACAACATGCATATAGAGAATTGCACATAGTTCAAAGCTTGAACTTTCACTTTCAATCATAAGGCGTTGTTCCTACATACCAAAGATTGCTCACAACGACGATTGGTTCGACATAGCATTAGTTATATAATTTCTAAATGCAGCCATTGTGGTTCTGAACATTGGGGAATTCGATGAAAGGTCGCTTTTGTCAACTGATTGATACATCCTAACATCCACACTCCACATATGTTCATGTGCGACTGATGCATCTGAGAGCCCCATGTGCAGCAGCTCGAGCCCGGCTGTTTTCTCCGAGCATCCACGCGTCCCTGCCTCACATCACACGATGGCGTCAATCAATCCCACTGCCATCTCTATTTATGGAAACAAACAACATTTACATCAAACACTGCATCCTCCTTCCTGTTTTGACACGAGTATGCCCCGTTCGCGCCGAGAGAAGCGTCGCGGTCCTTGTCTACGATCGGATGCCTCTGTGCTTGGTACACGCGGCAAGTGCATTGTGGCAAGCCAGGGTTGATATTTAATTTTGACACGAGTATCAACCTGTGCCCTGAAGGCCTACCTCACCTCAGAGTACAGTTGCCACACGAATGCTTTCGGAGGTTTGATTGACGATTCCTGCTTGCCTCTTGCGTAAGCGCTTCCCCAACACCTTTTGTCCGACGTGCGAAATCGTGGGGCAAGCGCAAACTAGAGCATTGGGAACAGAGCAACAGAAGGGAACGAAGTGTGAATGAGAGAGGCATGATCGATGTGGTAGTAGAGCAAGCACCGCAGTGTGGACAGCTGAGCTGGCATCCCGTTCTCTTGAAGTCTTTGCCGCGCATCCTGATGCTCACCTGTATTGCTCAGCCCCCCCTCCCTCCAATCTTCCTTTCTCTTCTCGTTGCAACATTGCAGGCTCATTTTCTCGCACCAGCTAATCATGGTTGGTTCAGTGGTATGCACTCAGTCTTCAAGCGCAATGCGAGCTCGCTGACGTGGCATCAGCTCAACTTCAGATTCCGCGAACAATCTCGCATGATGTGAGCTTAATTTCAAAGTCCACCGCAGCGGCTGTGGTATGGCTGATACCAAGAAAGTGACCTTGGAGCAGGTGTGCTTTGGTGACTTCCTGGGGTGGAGAGCGCGCCATTGGCAAGGTCCCAAAGGTGGGGAGAAGGGAGGCATTGGGGGAGAGGGCACACTATTGGCAAGTAATTCCGAGGTAAGAAGGCAAGCCGGGGATGGGGGAGGGGGCGCACTGTTGGCAAGATCCCAAGAAGCAAGCGCAACGGCCTCTAGCAGCCCGTCTATGCCCTCTAGGTCGTCAGCACCACCCTCCTGCACCTGCGCACCGTGATGCATCCATCCTCATCCCCGAATTCTCTCTCCCCCACCCTGCATGCCCTTTCACTGCTCCCCACACAAAACTGCATTCTGTGTCAGAACTCGGAAGGCTTTTGAAAGTGGCTGCAAGGCTTGCCACACACGCCAAGTCGCCATGCCAGGTCACCGGGCCCACCAGCTCTGCGCCGCGCTGCTGTCCTTGAACCAGAATCTCCGCCAGCAGAGGAATGCACCCTGCACAGCCGCCCCCCGAGCCATCGCCGCCCCTCCACACACCCGGTGACGACCCCTCATGCCATGCGGTATGTCTGCACAAGGATCCCGAGCACAAGGCCCCGCAGAAGGCTGGGCACGCGGTGGCCACTGTGCATGGCTAACTGCTTCCGCCTCGTACTGCGCAGGCGCACCGGGGAATAGGGGAATCGGCAGGCCCCGTGCGCAACGCCGCTCACAGAGTACCTCGGGCACAATCAAGAGGGAGGCAATGCGATAGAGGGTCCACCCACCCGCGTCGATGGCTTCACGCTGGGCTTGTGTGCACCCTTGGATGATGTCCCTGTGAGTGTCAAGCCATCAACGTGACCCCTCATTGCAACTTCTCATTGTGACCCCTCGGAGTGCTTGACTTGCACACTTGAGGGAAGGGGTTGTTACACCAGCCGAAGGGCTGTCACCAAGTGGTCCAGCAAAGTCGGCGCAGGGCATCACCTCACTGCTAGGAGCAACCCTGTTTGGTGATGAATTGCTGCGGCACCGAGGCGCCCTTTTGAGCCCAACCCACCATCACCGCACCTTCAAATCCCAGCACATCTGGAGCGCGTTAGCACTTGCCCCACAACTGGCCACGGGGGGGCGCGCCAGGCTCAATCCTGACACACGCAAGGCGGAAGTGTATGCCACCGTGCATCACTTAGAAGCGCGCGTCTTGCTGCATCGGATTCCGTACTTTAAGCTGAAGTGCCAAAAAGGATGTCCGTGAGATGTTCAATTGTGAAGAGTTGGTGTTGGGCACAAATCACATGACAACTTCAAAATATATTACGATTCCACGGATTCCATGGGACGCATGTCACATATGAACACCACAAAAAATATGTGACAGACTAATGACATCATGGTTATCTTATGAAAGTTGCCGACAGAGTAAATGTACCGGAATTGCATCACAAGTCGGCGATTGGATAGAAAGTGCCAAGGGCAGTATTTCATTGGGCCAGGGGCCAGGATGGGCCCATGAAGGGCCCTTCGCAAATCCAGTGACTATTGGTATTGCAGGCACGCTGATATCTCCAGGAATCAAACGCGGGTGTACCGTGGGCTCCTCAGAGCCCCTAAAGGGGATGCCCCATGAGCTCTGTGAGGGCCCTAAGGGAGGCCCGACGGGGGCCCGCAAGTGCGATAAACATGATGTGATCTGTTGCTCAGCACGGATCATCGGAGCCATTGGCAGGTCCGGGGAGTCCCGAGAACGTGGTGCGCGGGTGGGTGCCACAGGTATAGTCAGGGGTAACCAGGGGCGCGACTGAGTGGTGCCAGGGGCAGGCGATGGGGACGCCTGGGGCAGGCAACCCTCAGGGGGGTGTCAAGTTCGTGACGAGTGCACCGCACCTTCCTCGAGTGGCCACACGTCCATTCGCTGGATGAGTGGCTGAAGCAGCTTGGTCGTCACTCCTTGCGCCACGACCTCTTGCAGGAACGCCTGCTACCATCACCACCTACTGACCCTCATCTCAGCGCGCGGTGGGGAGGGTGTTACACAAGTGTGTGGGTGGCTGAAGTCACGGTTCGGTGAGGGCGCTATGGGGGGAACAAGGCAGGGCTGTGGGGGCGGCGGGGAAGAGGCATGGTTGAACGGGGTGGGGGCAGCGGCATGGTTTGAGAGGGGGTGGGGAGGCGTTTGCAAGGGAGAGAGAAACAGGGGTTAGGAGACGGAGGAGAGGCAAGGTTAAAGGGGGAATATGGCAGGGTTAGGGACGGGGGTGAAGAGACAGGGTTGAAGAGGGCAGGAAGAAGAGGCATAACTTGGGAGGGAGGGGAAGGTCTGAAGGTGGTGGATGAGGTAGCTCGTTGGGGGACGGGAGAATAGGCAGGATTATTGGTGGGGGGGTGAAGGAGAAGAATTTGGCTGGGGATGGGAGAGGCAGGGTTGAGGGGGGAGGAGAGGGTTCGGGGGGAGGGCTGGAGGCAGCGAAGAGGGCTTAGGCCCCAAACACCCTCAGAATGGGAGTACAGCTGGGGTGGGGAGGACAGCTGGAGTGGGAAGAGAAACAGAGAAGCTCAGGGTAGATGAGGAGGAGAGGACGATGCAGGTTCCGTGCCTGCAGCCAGCTTGCATGTGGTCGATTAGTGTGCAGCATATTGCGCAGCACCAGCGCCGCTCTCTCCATTTCCTGAGTCCCCACAACGGTTTCCTCGCCTCGAGACACTGCCACATCATCTGACATGGACTGTATCGCCTCCCTATATCATGTGACGTTGACCGCATCTCCCTATATTTTCTGACATTAAACATATTTCTCTACATCATTTCACATCAACCATTTCATGTGACATCCACCGCAGGTCTCTATTGTATATTAGAGTAGATAAGTAGGTCACGCGAGGACCCATTTGTCGCACCCCCCGACTCGCCCCTCACGCTCCCCCAAAATTCACCAACTTTCGTTGAGATTTCGCTTCGGGAACCCCCTATTGGACCCCTCGAGGGGCCCCTAATTTCATCGTCGTGATTTCGATTTTGATCCGTGATGCACTGCTTCCGGGGGGACATAGCCTCATCCCTTTCGTCGCCTCATCGGGACCCTTTGCGCCCCCCATGAAATGCGCCAAATTTTGCCAGATTTCAAGTCGGGCGCCCCCTTCCGGGCCCCTCGTGGGGCTTTAATCAAGGCTGCTTCAAGGGAGGGGGACGGGCTCTGGGTTCTGGGAGTGGGTGCATTCCCCCACCTCCTTGTTTCTCTGCGCCACAATTTTCGCCCGAATCAGGATTCTTGAGATCGAATCGTGCGCAACATTCGATATCGTCGATGATCAAGGATATTCTCAATTTTTCATTTGTGATTTTTGAAAATTCGGGTCAAATTCAAATTTGAGTGACTCTGGGACATGAGCCCAGGTCGTTCCTTGTTCAAAATTGAGGTTTTAAAATGCTAACCACTCAACCACCCAGCCAAAATCGTGGCAACTTAAGCAATGCCAAAGATGTTTATGAAAATATGTTCTGATCAAAATGTCGATCCTTGATTTTTTATGGTGTTTAATTTTTTATTCTTCATTTTTTTTATAATATCATCGAGAAGTCACCGAACCCTATTAAGCAGTCATCGAATCAGGAGGTGTGGCGCAGCTCCCCAAATTTGGCCATGAAGGTGTGGGATGGCGGCTATTCCCCTCCACTTGCAGAGCTAGCTCTACATGAAGGATCGTCAACAGGTTGGTTGGTAACGCGCCCCTTGCTCAACCCCAGAAACTTGCCGGATTTCTCCCATAGCATTCCCCTCAGGCATCGCTTGGTCAACGCTGGCATTGGCGGTCTTCCCCAGCATCGACACCTTGCTGGACATTTGCATCATTAAATTGTGATCTCAAGGAGATCACCAGGGTGAGGGCGGCACTCTTCCTCCCATGCGCCGACGTCTCAAGGAGATCACCAGGGTGAGGGCGGTACTCTTCCTCCCATGCGC
>LGRX02017609.1:0-14513 GCA_001247695.2 Cymbomonas tetramitiformis
AGCACCAACTCTATGGGACTGAAGCCCTTGCGCTGGATAATCCTGCGAGTAAGCTGTGGTTCTGACCTTGATGCGCTCCACACTTGCACTGCACTGTTCCTACTTGGGGTCCCATCCGCACATATGCCTGTGCGTCCCAAGCCCTCCTGGCGGCCGATAGTTAACCAACCGGTCGCCTTCCCGACAACTGCTCATCACGGTTCGTTCCGGCAAGGCCAGCAACCTCGCCGCGTGGGCAGGGAAGCTGATGTGTTGCCGTGTGTTGCTGTGCAACCTGTTATGACCCCCGGGCTTTGAGGGGCCCGGCGTGTGACAATTCCACCCACCACCCCTCCACCCACACCTCGTTCAACACCCTCACCACCAGTTCCTTCCGTGTCAACTGCCCCCTCAAGAAGTTGAGCTAGCCACCTGCTTGCCCCCTGCAAATTGGTCACCCCTTCCTCAGCTAAGGACTTTGCCGCCCGCTAAACCCTAAACCCTAAAAAACCCTAAACTGCCGGGCCTGCCGCCAGATGGCTGCACACATCCAAGAGTGCATCTCGCCCACCAGAGACGTGGACCGCTCACAAATGTTGCCACCGCCACTGAGAGCCGCCCGGTTCGGAAGCCGCGTAGTCACGTTATGCATGACATTGTCGAACGTCTTCTCATCCAGCTCGAGCGCCTGCTTCTGAAGCTCCCACCGGCGATCCCTTCCAACATCCTGCCTCCTACTGGTCCCTGGCGCGTGTAATCGCTCCAGCTTCCGCAGCGTTTCCTGCGTTGCCAGCGCCAGCTTAGCCCATTCGAGCCTTTTCGCTGCCTTTCCCAGCTGCCCTACCTTCAACAACCTCTAACAACGCATCTCGGAGCACTCGTTCCTCCTCCGCCTTGGCCACAACTCGTCGATCCCCCGGCACCTCCACGTGTGTGGCTTATCCTTGAATCGATTCCTTTGGCATCACATAACCACAAAGGATCGGCTGCACCATGTACTCTTACTAGGGATCAAAGGATTCAGCACCCTGAGCTACGCGAGCCATATCTCCACCACCAAGAATACGCGCGGGACCACCCCTCTGCTCCCCGAGCCTCATTGTGCCACCTGAGCCCCTCTGCGGCTGCCCCGCCGGCGCACTGCTGCTGTGTCTCTGGAGCCGGCTCACCTCCGCCACTCGAGCCATCTTCTCACCACCAAGCCCACATTTGGGACCACCCCGCTGCCCTCTACCCACCCCAGAGCCTGGTCTCAAGAGAGCTTGCCCCACCCGCGGCACGGCCGGAATCCCCAAGGGCTGTTCCAACGGGCTGAGAATGATGTATGTGTGGGTGGGTGCGTGCACTCCACGTTCTGTGTTTCCCTTGATTTTTGTGGGGAACACTTAGGTGCCCGCATGTTTTCAGGTTTTTACCATGGGGTGTCCATGCGTTGTGGCGTGACTCCATTCATGGCATAACCATGGACCAACGGTTCCCATCCATCGACCGTGAGCCGCTGGGGTGCATGCCAGCAGGGTCCGCTTACTCCGTAACCCAGAGACCAACAATTGTCGGGCGATGATCGGTCACATCGTATCATCTTTCCATGCTGCTTTGCATCTGGTTTGGGAATATGTATGAGTTGGTGGTATCTTGTCACGACCCCGCCCTGCTCATGATTTGCTTTGCACATCCACTGGGATGATGGTTGGCTGGCTTTTGTCGGCTGATCTCATGCCATTCAGTGTGTACGTGCTCAGCTTAGTGTTCTTGCTTCGTTTGTGTGAATGGGTACTAGACCGAGAGGCTTCCTTGGTGACGCTACCCATAAGTGCGTGAACCAATCAGAAACAGACAGAGTGATCTGCATCCAAGGAAGCAGCCGCCCGTGTGCAATTGTGTCACGTCCGGACCCTATTCGTGCACTCTTCTCTCATCCACTGGTTAGTGGTGGTGGCGATGGTGGTGGTGGGCTAACTTGTCTTGCCACAAATACAAGGAGAGGTAGCGGGTGGTGATATCCACACGGTGTGTCTACTCTTGATTTTGTGGGGAGCACTTTTCCCGCATGTGTGGGGTCGTGCCCCCGTCCAGCGTGCATGCAAATAGCACTTTTCTGGCCATGCTTCTGCATGGAGCACCTAAGACGGGCCGGAGCATCCTTGGTGTCCGTGTATAGTGCACCTGGGTTTGACCTTTATCTCAATCCTGCAGCATTGGATGAATCCCGAGCGGCCTCGCACTTTTGACAAGGATGTGCGTGCGTGTGTAGCTTCATGTCACGGCCCCGCCGATCTTCTGCTTCTCATGCTTCTCTTCTCCGCTATCCATCGGTGGTGGGTTGACTTTGGTTGGCGTGCATGATGCCGCCCAGTGTGCGCTTATCAGTCTCTCAGTTTCAACAGTACATTTACAAGGGCGTCTGTTTGTGTGGGAAGAAACACGTGGTCATGCAATTGGTTTCATGCGCCCATGCTTGCCCGCGCCCCTTTGCTGCTGCATTGGGGGTCCATGGGGGCGTCTGTGGTTCCGTATGCATCACTGTGGGACTGGTGCAGCAGTGTGCATTATACAAGCCTCTTTCCATTAGCTCCACATCTTACTAGGAGGAGATATCGATTAGGATGCCTGGAGAATGATGGATTGGGCATCAAGCTCTTGTTGTGTTATACTTCATGTGGCGGTTGGGCCTTCGGGTGCTCTTCACGTTTCTCTCTGTTGGTGTGTTGTATCTAGCACGGTTTCATGCCTACAGGCCGTGGTTCCCGTCTTGTCGGTGTGAGGGTGTACCTTGGCACAACATTTTTTATATGTGTTGCCCAGGTGTTAGCGCAAGCACCCTCACAAAATCATACCAGCCAAAAACCCCAAAAGTGCACTGGGAGTGAACGGTTCGGATCGCAAAGATTCGTAGCCACAATTCATAGACGATCCACAATGTTGTGTATCCCGTTTCTGAATCTCGCACCAATAACTTGCATCGCCTAAGTTTGCCGAAACAACAAAGAGTAAAGTAAAGCGCATGGGATTGTCGGAATCCTTCACACCACGAAGTCCAAATAGGTTTTGGCGGATTGGATTTGACCCTGCTGGGACCAGGAATCGAATTTGCTATTTCTTCACCAAGGGCACTGTGCTTGCAATCAATGTCTTGGCTGATGAACTATGCATGTTTTGCATTTTGTGTTGCTACTGCTTGATGCAACGTTTTTTCAGATGGGCTAGCTCATCTTGCTGGGGGTGCACGTGCATGGTTCGATAATAGTGCTTAACAAGTAAAGAAATTGCCACACTGTACAGTTCATAGCAAGTCAAGAACCCCGCTTGTGTTCATCTTCATTCGCGTGTGTGCAAAGTAGAGCTCCAGACGAAACGAACTATTTGCATTGCAGTATCTATGCTCACCAGCGAAGTCGTGTGCCCAACGCATATCGAGAATAATTGCGGCACTCGCCATCCCCATGAAGTATGCAGTATTTGTGCTTACTAGGAAATCAGAGGTCTACTTTGCACACATGCGAATGAAGATGAACACACCTGGGGTTCTCAACTTGCTTTATTACTGTATGGTTGTATATATTTTTGGCAATGTCTTGTTACTTATTACGCACTATTATTGTACCATGCACGTGCACCCCTAGCAAGGGTGAGGTGCCACGTGAAGCAGTTATACAAATTGGGTTTGTTACATGTGTGAGGGTGTTTTGTGCAGGGAGTACCACAACGTGTAGGGAGTCGTGGGCATGCCTGGTAGTCAGTGTAGCATACAATCACGGAGCATGCAATCCAGTAGCCCAAATGTCTGGAGTCTGCATGATGTAGTGTGTATACGTATCGTACTATGTGCGTATGGTTATGCCAAACTTGATTAGAAAGGCGATGAGACAACTATGTGTATGTAGTATTACTTATTAACGTGAGCAAAAGCATTTGCACGCACGTTCAAATTTGATGTGCATATTCAAATGTCACCGGCAACTCCATCCTGTGATGTTTGCTCGCCCAAAGTATGAGGCCGGACATGGCTGAAGTGCGGCCAATCGCAGCAAGAATCGTTGCCACGAGGCTGCATGACCATTGCCTAGGTTCGGCAAATCGCTCATTGCGATTAATTGGCAGATATGAAAATGCGATCGATCGCGCGATTCATTGGCCGAAATCGGCCCAAGCCAGACCCAGTGTTCAGGTTGTTGTTTACGTAGAGGTCGTTGTTTACCAGGGACTTTTCGCATAAACGTATACATCACTTTTCGTTTTGGCATACGACATACCCAGCCTGCCCACAGGAATGCACACACGCGCCCAAGCATCCAACATAGCACCCACCGATTCCGATACGGCGTTTTTTGAGTTTTCGCACTGGTATGTTAGGGCGGTGTTTAAGGACCACGACAAGACAGGATTTGATGTTGCAGTGCTTGAACCATGTGCAGTAGGCAGTGCTAGTGCCAAGCTTTAGCTAACACTAGGTTTACCACTCAGACGGAGCTATAATTGCTATAAATGCAAATCCGGGCCAGCGGACTTTATTACTACTTTTGTATACCCAGTTTGTTATCCACCCCACTCAACGATAATCGCGATTAATGAGCAGTCCAAAATACGATTAATAGTATCGCCACGAAGATGCACATTGGACGAGAGTTGCCATCATCAGTGCACATTCCGCGGCTATTGTAGGTTGTGTGTCTGAGGCGGTGCTGCCTTTGCCTCCGCAAGCGTGCCCTGGGTGCCACCACTCACGCAAAAGGGCCCATATAGGGACATGTCCTTAAAAGGGCCCTCCACTGTCCCTATATTAACACATTGCGGTATTCATGTCCCTATATTAACATATAGGGACAGCGGGGGGCCTTTTAAAGACATGTCCCTAAAGGGGGTCTTTTGCACCACCACTTGAGGCGCAAATTTCGAAGCATGCACTAATGCTATCGTCGATTACCAAAATGTGATATAGAATGAAATTCGTTTACATTTACTTACGAGTTGACTTTTCTTCGTCGAAGAAAATACGATATATAATTTCCAAGAAAAATTCTCGTGAAAGCAGTAACTCCTTACTTCTTTCCTGATGAAAGGTACTTCGAAATAGATATCAGCAAGTCACCGCCAGCATATTATAATTAATTGGCATAGTCGCGCATAATTGCTAAATTGATGTGTGTATGTGTGACGCGCGGAGGGGGAACTTGCTTGTTAATCCAGATCTACAGGAATTGTTGAGACTTCTAAGGGAAAAGCAGTCTAGCCAGACGGGAAACAGTGATGGACGAACGATCTAGTGAATAACTAACATTACAGTGATTATATGTTATTCTATCTGCGAAGCTATGTGTCGTGACACATGTGATAATGTAGTGATATATAAAATAACGGATAACACCACAACTAGGCAAGAACACAGTGAAAAGTTAATGATGAGTAGAAAACATGATACAGCCCTAATCTACGAAACACCCGAACGGTCGGTCATACCGGTGAAATATACATGTGTCACTGTCGAAGGCTACACTCACGGTGTCTGATACCGAGTTCGGGCCTGCACCGGGACTGCCGCGGTCAGGGCTAACATAATTTAAGGATGTCAGATGGACTGCGGGCGTTAAGTCTTCTTCAAGATGTCCGCATACTTCACCGTTCTTGCACACCTTCTTTTACGCGTTATACCGAGGATCGCTTAGATACGGGATCACAGGCCGTTACAAAGGTGTGTGTTGCACGGACGGGGTTTTGCTTCGTTCATCATTACAAGCAGCTCGTCAGGGACATACAGCAAGAGAATCCAGGACTTTCTCTTTTCCCGCCACTTGTCACATCTTTATTCCGCTGAATTGATTCAGGCAGTAGGTCAGTCGGTTGAGCAGTGTCGAACAAACTCTTCTTCATCAAGTAGGTGCAGCGACACCCACATTATTTTCCAGGTGAACCGAAAACAAATTCAGTCCCTCCTCCCAAATTTCCTGGCTACGAATTCTTGTGGCTACGACCAGGATGGCATCCTGTGCTGAAAGGAGAACCTCAGAACACTGCACAAGCATTACAAGATGAAAGCTATTCCGCCACAAGGAAGCAACGCCGTGTCTGTGCGCTAGAGATATTTGGAGTCATGTGAAAAAACGTCAGGGTGCTATGAAGCTGATAAAGTAAAAATTTAAGCATATTTGATTGTATTGTGAAATTTTGGACAGCAGTCAGTCAAGCGCTATGTCTACAACGATCTCGTGTGCAGCAGCTGTGGTTAGTGCGATGCCGGCGGGAGCCCTTGTTGCCAATCTTTTGGCCGCGGCGCTATATTTTTCACGTTGGGCCGAAATGTGCTGTCTTCTTGTTTCCCGCGCGCTTCCCAAGTCCTGCGCCGCGCGGAGTCGCAGGCCGAAACGCAAGTTAAGTATGTCGCTCGTCTAGACAACCTCTTACGAAGTGCGTGCCGGGAAGAGCTTGAAAAACGCTGCTTTACGCACGTTTTTCACGCGCTAAACAAACGGGCTGCCTTCGCGCTGTGCAGGCCGTTGTTTCATCTGCCTTGTATTGCACTCAACGCATTGCTTCGCATGAATTTCGGCAGCGCAGGCAGGCAGAACTTTCATCCCTATACGAACGATCTGCAAGGACTCTGCGCACACAAGCCTACAAAAGCCAGCGAAAGCAAAATATGGAAGTTGCAGAGTAAAGGCAACCTCACAGGAGCGTTGGCTCGTGCAAGGCGTGACTATAGTGCAGCTTGCACAGCTATCATCGGTGAGGAACGTGCGAAATACCTCGCGTCGTCTATAAGACCGTCATACTTGACAACCGACTTTGTTTTGGCAACCTGGAAGAAGTGACACACAGAGGTTAGCGGCAGCGATCGCACACTCGACCCAGAGTAGCGTACAGTGCTCGTAGAAAATAAAAAAGAGCTTCCCCTGAAGCGCCACAAGTTGTGTAATAAATTGGGAAAACACAGTATGACCGGCCGCGAGACGCGTCTTCTGGCCCCAACAGTATCCGAAACCCAACGCAACAGTATGGGCCAACAACGATTGCTGGAAATTCTTTCGTCCTAGTTCTATATGTTGAAATTGACGCGAAACTGACGCCGTCTAAAATATCGCCGCCAGTTACCATATCACTTAAACAAAAGCCTCGCTGAGTGAACGGGGCGCGGGCTGATTGAAAATACTTCGACGTGACAAGCTCCAGGATAAACCAGCGAAGAACTCAGACCTGTTGCTCGAAAGAGACGTCGCTCCACGATTTGTTGTGCCACTTTCCTTTAGGTCCCCAGGCCATATCGCTTGAAGGAACATACGGCTCTCCAGTATGAATGCCTGGAGTAACCACCCCTGGAGGATTGGGATCGGGTTTAAAGGCGTTGAACTCCTGCACTTTGGGAAGATGCGTCATACTTTGAAGTCAATTTTTCCAACGGTTATCGTTTCAATATTCTCTTATCTTCTTCGACGAGATATCCTAGAGTAATTTTGGATATATGACTCAAAAATTGCGCACTAATTATTTGCAACTTCAATGCTTTCCGGTCACATGCGCGTCGAATAACGCCCGGTTTCGTAGCGTCTGGATTTTATCATTTATGGCTACATCGGATGGGACAAGTGTCAAGTCTAGCAAGAGGCTTCGACTGCCATATCCCATGAACGCATTTCAGCATGAGACCTGCCATGTGCCAAACGAAGGACATATATGGCCAGTGAAGCTGTCGAGTTGTCGAATCTAGAAAAATTAATTGGCTCTCCCTCTTTGGATTTCTCGATTTCTGCTCCGCCCCGTCCCGTATTTGCTTTATTTTTTTTTTAACCATTAACGAACGTTCACCGCGTACTGTAACCGTTTGACGGAGCCCCGTTCGACGACGACCTTGTCGGTTGTGTGACGATGACGCTCTTTCGACGTTCGTCCAGAGCTCCAGACCGAGACGAGAGGCGAGATCTGGGCGAGATGCGGGATGCTCTCGCTCTGCTGTCTCGTGTCTGCAGTCTCGAGACGAGTCTGCTTTCGTCTGTGAACTGAAACCCGTGCATGTGTAATGATGCTGATGGTGTCACTGTCGTAGTCGCCGTCACCGCACCGCACCGTGACACATGGTTGCGGGTGCGGGTGCCACAGACCGCGACACCGCGACCGCGACCGACCGCGAAGTGACCGCGATGGTGGCGACAGCGACAGACGCAGACGCAGACGCAGACGTTAAAAATGATATGACATATGACATATGTCATATGACATGACATGACATGACATGACATGATATGATATTGACATGACATGACATGACATGACATCGCATGATGACGACGCTTTATATAAATGTATATAAAAAACTTTATTCAGTCATATAAAAATGATTTATATATTATTACCAATTTCCGAGGGCGTAGCGCAGGTTCGGTTCCTTCGTTCCGAGGACGTTCTCTTCTTTTCACGGTTGTCGATCTCACGCGAGGACAACATCGGCACCGTCGTCGCGTGTGTACGATCAACCAACTCACGTCAGATCAGATGTTGAGTAAGAGTGAACTGAATTCCCTTTTCAGTTACTGTCAGTAGCCATATTTTTTTTCGTCCAGAACGTAAGGAATATTTCTCCGTTGGCAAAGGCAGTAGTATCAAGTATGCACATTCTTCACTAAATATTATTTGCCATCGCGTCGCTTACTCTCTCTCGCTGTGCTCAGCAGGGCCCACCGCTGTGCCTCTTGCAACCTATGCTTTTGACTTCTGTTCGCCAAACGCAGACGTCAGGTTGGTGAGAGAATTCAGTTGTCACTGTCGCGTTCCAGCGTTACGCGCCAGGCGTGCTCCTTTAAGGCTTACATTGAAACGCAACCGTGCTTTTCCGGCTTGGTCGTGCCGGAGATATGTGAGAGATGTCAGCGAAAGCGTCCCTGTTTCAAAAATTTCAAACACCACCGTTTCATAGTTTTAAGACAAAAACGAAGGAAAGCACGGCTGAAATGGAAACCTCGGACATGGAAATCGAACTCAGGGCGATTCCTGAAAACGAAGAGACAAGGGCTGCTCCTGCCAGCATTAAAAGTGATAAAGGAGAGACATCCCAGGTCAACTCTAAAGTTCAACCCCAACGTTCTTCGCCTGCAAGTGGCGAGGATGCTGAGGATCCTGCGGCCAACCACGTCAAAGACGCCCTAGTTGAGCTAGAGCTTCCGACGGCCTCCCAGCACACGTTTGCCAACGTTGATTCTGAGCTGTATGATTCACCCTACTCAGCCCCCACCGGTAGGCGAGACGAGAGGAGCAAGGATAATCTGTCTTTTGTCATTGCCAGCGAGGTAAAGCATTGCCCCGAAATGAGGTTCGTTCAGGCCACCATCCGCTATCCGCTTAGCATAATGGTAAGTTCTTTAAGCTCTATTTCAGTTGTCGCTGTCGTCTCCTCCTCCGAGCACGTGGTGCTAAGTGTGGTAGCCCGGCGCGGCGTCTGCAGGCTGCTTCTGCGCTACTTCCTGTATTGCTATCGATTATCGCGGTCGCTTTGTTCAGCATCAACGTGGACACGGGACTCGAGAGCTTCAGGATCCGAGACCATCCCATCGCGGTAAAGTCCGCCCCGGTCGTTGCGCTGCCTTGGCCGAGCCCTTGCCCTACTCACAACGACCAGCTGCTGCATCATCCAGTAATCAGACCGTGCTCGTTCCCGTTTTTCGTCGAAAGGGCCCCCTCAGAAACCCTGCCATCCACGAGCTCGCGCTCCACACTCCGCACAACATGAAGCAAGAGATTCCAACGTAATCTGTGTTCATTTGGCTACAGCTCTGCGAACCGCGCCGGCACTTTCGTCGCAGCGCGCGCTCGTGGGTATCCGTTTCTTAAGGGCACGTTCGACCACCATAACCTGTCAGGCTGTCTTATCAAACGCGTCAGCTGGCGGGTAGAATAGGGCGCTGCTCCTGGTGTGGATCCCCGAACCCCTATCCCCGTCACCCCCCTCGAGTGCCCTTAGCTTTGGTACCTGCGGGGGCTCACGCCGCGCAGGAGCTCGAGGACGGCCGCCTCATGGCAGAGGAAGACAGCAGTGATGCGTGGAAGTCCTGGGATGTGGACGGCGAGCTGCTCTTTCCATCCTCGCCTGCAACGCAGTACGCGCGGCCTCCCCAGAGCTCCGCTGTGCGCTCCCCTCTTGGCCCACCTGCCTCGTTGGCGGGTGGTCTGACACTGACGC
This sequence comes from Cymbomonas tetramitiformis, assembly GCA_001247695.2. Lineage (NCBI taxonomy): Eukaryota > Viridiplantae > Chlorophyta > Pyramimonadophyceae > Pyramimonadales > Pyramimonadaceae > Cymbomonas > Cymbomonas tetramitiformis. The sequence continues at coordinate 10,142 of LGRX02017609.1, forward strand.
TGCCTCCGTGCCGCCCCGCCGCATACAGGCGGCTGGCCGGCTCCCCTCCATCGAAGGTTTCTCGCCGCACAGAGATCTCCTGTTCGCTGCTTCGAGTACTCTCTGTGAGTCGTGTCGTTCAGCGCGTTACGTGTGCCGGGGAGTGCATTGTCAACTCTGGTGCCACCCTCCACTGACTATCAGAACTTGTGCCGGCATCGGCCATCCTCAAGCCTATGGGGAGCAAGCCTTCTTCCCGCACTTCACCGACGCGGTGCACCTGCCAGCCTAGCATCTGAGTTGCCCGCGTGCGGTGTGTGTGCGCGCGCTGCTCAGGACGCGACGAGCTCTCTTGTCTTCGAGCACCTGTCGAGACTCCGTCGAGTGGAGGCTGCACATCATTTACACCGCTCGCGATGGTGTGTAAACCTCTGCTTATGAGCTGCTCAAGACGGTGCAAGATCATGCACCCGCGAGGGCATCGCCCACATCCCTCGGCTCTTGTCTTCGGAGGGATGTGCGATTGGCGAGGATTGAGGTCATGGGCAGGCGGCACTGTGCTGACGTGCGATTGGTGAGGATTGAGGTCATGGGCAGGCGGCACTGTGCTGGCAGTAAGGTGCGTGGATTGAGTTATGGGCAGGCGGCACTGTGCTGACGCGTGCGATTAGCGGATGAGGTAATGGGCAGGCGGCACTGTGCTGACGTGCGATTGGTGAGGATGCTGACGTGCGATCAGCAGATTGAGTTATGGGCAAGCGGCACTGTGCTGACGTGCGATGGTGAGGATGCTGACGTACGTTGGCCGGATTGAGGTTATGGGCAGGGGCGGCACTGTGCTGACGTGCGTTGGTGAGAGGATACTGACGTGCGATTGGCGAGATGAGGTTATGGGCGAAATGCGGCACTGTGCTGACGTGCGATTGGTGAGGATGCTGACGTGCGATTGGCAGTTGAGGTTATGGGCAGAGCGGCACTGTGCTGACGTGCGACTAGTGAGGATGCTGACGTGCGATTGGCAAGGATTGAGGTTATGGGCAGGCGGCACTGTGCTGACGTGCGATAGGTGAGGATGTTGACGTGCGATTGGTGAGGATGCTGACGTGCGATTGGTGAGGGTGGGGGTTACGGGCAGGCGGCAATGTGTTGACCCCCGAGGCTCTAGAGACCATCCGTCGCTTCGAGGAGCGAGTGCAGGTACTTTCCACCACCAGCCACCTGGGTACATCTGCGGGGGGTTTCTCTGCAGGAGGGAGCCTCGCCAGCCAGCAGCCACCACAGGGTGCTGCAGCGCGGATGCAAGCACTCAGAAACGGTGGGGGGCACCGGGGCCTCACCAAGGGGGTCCTCCGCAAGACCGCCACGTGGGGACTAACCGCGATGTGCGCGTGGTGCGGGTGGAGGGAACGGGATGCTCCAGGCAGTTGAAGACTACGGCCGCTTCTGTTACCAGGGCGCCACGTGTGATGTGGCCTGTAGCCCACCAAACTCTGTTGTGCCCGTTCTGACGCAGTGCGCTTCCCCAATCCCCCCTCTCCGCCGCTGTGAGCCGCTTCTTGCCAGCTTGCCGGCTGCACACTTCAGCGACGCAGAGGCGTGCTAACCGCGCCTGTCTGCTGGAGAATGCCCACCGAGCAATGCACGCTGCCCCTCCAAGGGACGCGAGAGCTGCTGGCCGCTTCTCACATGCACGGGACACAGGACCCCGAGCTCGATGGGCATTCTCAACCCTTCGCGCAGATCCTTCTCCAAATGTGACGAGACACGGGTGGCGGAGTGCCCTCAGATACGGCACAACTCCTGACGATCTGACGGCAGCGGCTTCCCTCCTTGGGGCCATGGGGGTATACTATTACACCGACGAGACCTTCGATCCTGTTACCGGCACAGCTACCCACCTGCGTTCTGGTGCCCCCCCCGACGGATCCCTACACCATGCCCGCTGCCTCTATCCTCAACTCAGAACCGCAGCAAGCTCACCGACATAACTAGGGTCCGCATCTGAGCAAAAGCTCGATGCCAGGAGGCACAGCGCCTCCCCTCTCAGCCTGGCTTGTCTCGAGACCAAGGGGATGGGGGGGTGGCGGGCTCGAGCTCAGGGGTGTTTGGGGTCCCACAGATTTCCTTTTTTCGAAGCCCGTGAGTGGATACGCGAACGAGGACGACCGCTCCAGCTCGCAGGCAGCAGAGTACGAGGTACGGCCACAACCGCCAGCAATTGGCCCATACTCACTACAGCCCGCACCTCTCTCCGAAGTCGCGTTTTCCCAGTTGTGAGCGTCCCATCAACTTTTCGCTGGAGAAACCATCGCCATTCAGCTCTCAACCCGACTCCGCGCGAGCCATCCATCGCAGCCTTCTTCACAAGAACCTCTGCGGGACTGAGGAGGTGGCCATGCCAAGATTTGAGCAGGCCGGGCACTGGCCCGCCAAATTGTGGAATATTTGGCGCCGAGGAGGGCGGGTGGGGTGGCTCGTGCCTCGGGGGACCGTGCAGACCTGGGTGACTGGCCTGCATAGCATGCTGCGGGACGCCTCCGATGACCTTGTTATTGTGACATACGGCGGGCCGTACATCACGGAATATGAGGTGACAGCCTGCGAGGCACCCCCACGCGCTTCTTGCCTGCCCTGTGCCCTGTCGCCCCCTAGCGGCACCCCTCGCAGTCCCCTTCTCAAGAGTCCGGACTGCTTCAGAGCCCGCATCGCCGCTTGGTGCTGTGGGATGCACATCGCCAAGAGGTTGTTGACCATTGACAGCCCCGCGCCGCGCGCCACGCGGTGGGATGAACTGGGAAGCTGCTGCTGCCATGGGAAAGCTTCCAGGATCCCTCCGTGCGCCGTGTGGTGTTTGTCCTCTCCAGCGCCAGATGGCCACTGGCCGGCGCGATGCTGAGGGCTGACATCTGAGGCCTCAGACGGCTGTGATGCTCATCTCCTCCTGATCTGGCAGATTAGAGGGGGGAGATTTGGGGTCTGTGGAGGACTTCATGTTGGATGGGTTTGGGCTGTTTGGGTCGGGGTGGGCGAGATGCACCAGGTGCTTCTGGCGCTGAAAAAGTGAGCCTCCTCGCCCTGGGACCCCCGGCACCTTTTCTGATCCGCAGCCCCTCCATAGAACCCCTCCTTGCACTGCAGCGCCCGCACTCATCTTCTGGCTAGCTGCTCAGCGGCAGCATGCAAGCTGTCCGCGACCCTCACCTCAACCCAGGATCTGGCTGGAATTTCCATCTGGCTAGAACCCACGCAGCCCATGCTAGACTCGGCGGGCCCGCCTCTGCGAGCGTGCCCCACTCTTGCATCCGCCACGTCAGCAGGCGCCTCAGCATGGCGCTCGTCCAGGCATCTTGGCAGCTCGTGAGTGTCATCGGCGGTGGCTTTCAGGGACATCATTCTCTGCCTGGTCGGGTTTGGGTCCATCTTCGTGTACATGCTCCTGCACACCCGGTCACTCTTTCTCACCGCGGCCGGCATGTTCGAGATCTCCATCTCGTTCCCCACCGCCTACTTCTTCCACCGGTGCGCCTCGTGCTGCGGCGGTGGATCGCGCGCATCACACGCGCTTGCGCTTCTTGATACCAACGTGGGCACGTGACGCTCGCGCTGAGTCTTGAAGGATCGACGGTTCCCTCGGGAGTGCCGGGCGAGCGCTACAATCCAGCGCAACGAGGGCTACGCTTGCGTAGGGGAGAGTGCCTCACCTTGTAATTGGGCAGATCGAGGTGCCTGCGCTCTGACTGTGGTGGAGTGAGCAAAGCCCGCTCTTCACCGAGCTGACCCGGTGTCAGCACGACCCCGCTTAGGTGCAATCGGGGATCTGGCGCACCCTCGCACACGTGGCATCTTGGTTGCGGGCGCCCTTGCGTGTGGTTGTCAGAACAAAGCACCTCGACCGTTGATTGCCGCCCGCCCATGATTGCAGGGTGGCCATGGGAATTGAGTACGCCGGAGTGCTGCAGTTTCTCTCGCTCTTCATCATCCTCGGCATAGGTGCGAGCTGCGAACCTTCTTCTTTCACCGAGGAATAGCCACGCGCTCTCTTGGTCGCCCCGAGGAGCCGCGCACTCTCTCGGTCGCCCCGAGGAGCCGCGCACTCTCTCGGTCGCCCCGAGGAGCCGCGCACTCTCTCGGTCGCCCCGAGGAGCCGCGCACTCTCTCGGTCGCCCCGAGGAGCCGCGCACTCTCTTGGTCGCCCCGAGGAGCCGCGCGCTCTCTTGGTCGCCCCGAGGAGCCGCGCACTCTCTCGGTCGCCCTGATGAGCCGCGCACTCTCCTGGTCGCCCCGAGGAGCCGCGCGCTCTCTTGGTCGCCCCGAGGAGCCGCGCACTCTCTTGGTCGCCCCGAGGAGCCGCGCACTCTCTTGGTCGCCCCGAGGAGCCGCGCACTCTCTCGGT
>LGRX02017610.1:0-18755 GCA_001247695.2 Cymbomonas tetramitiformis
AAGAGGACAGGTGATTTCTCAACCTGAAGGAGGCTCCTTCTAAAGTCCATAACAACACGTCTAGACGCCGGTGTCGTGGTTCACCATTGTCTGAAGGCGGGGGCGAGTTTCCTGGTGACGGTTGATCAGGCTCAGCGGAGTCAGAGGGCGATGAGCCGGTAGCCGGTGGATCCGGCTGAAATGGTGCCGGCGCCGGATGAGCCGGTGCCGGAGCCGGTTGAGCCGGTGCTGGAGCCGGTTGAGCCGGTGCGGGAACCGGTTGAGCCGGTGCTGGTACCAGCCAGGGACCTGATCCAGCTGCTGGCGCCGGTGCACCTGGTAACCCGCTCGCCCATCCTAAGGTGTGCTGGTAGGGCGTCATAGGTGGAGCGCCCACTGCTGGTAGAACTGAAGTCAGATGTGGATAGTGTTGGAGCACTTGCTGATGCAGATTTTGCATGTACTCTGATACCTCTAACATCATCTGATTCTGCATTAGGGATTGATGCTGAGAGTTCAGTGCGGGGACAGAGGCATCTGAGGGCGTTCTGGCTGAGGCGGGGTCAGAGAAGAGTGCTCTGCGCTGTTCTGCCAGGCGCTGCTGGTTCTGTTCCCATCTCTGATGGCGCCTCTCCCGGCGAGAAAGCTGGTTCACTGAGTCTGAGTTCGGAGGTAAGTTTCTGACTGGAATTCTGCTGAGGACATCTGCTTGAGAAGGGGGTTCGATGACTGGTAGGTTGCGGTTAAGATGCGGCTGGTAGGCTGCGATTCCAATGCTACGCCTGAGTGCGAGGTCTGCGTAACTGACTGAGCTGACTGGCTGCTCCGTAGTTGTTGAGGTCAGCGAGGTAGTCAAAGGTCTGGACTCGCGGTTCAACAGGGACTCGGGCATATCCGTAGTTGTTGAGGTCAGCGAGGTAGTCAAAGGTCTGGACTCGCGGTTCAACAGGGACTCGGGCATATCCGTAGTTGTTGAGGTCAGCGAGGTAGTCAAAGGTCTGGACTCGCAGTTCAACAGGGACTCGAGCATATCCGTAACCGTAGCCGCCTCCGTAGTCGCCTGAGTCAGTGAGGGCGTCAGTGAAGTTGCCTCGCTGTCTATTTCGGACTCGAAAGTCACCGATAACCTTGCCATAGAGTCACCGATCACCTTAGGTTCTGTAACGGTATCGGTAATCGGTGAGGTCAGCGAATGCTCCGAACATGCTATGCTTATGTGGCGTGGGCCACCTGTCAAGCCGGAGCCACCTGTCCTCCCCGCTGCCCCCACCTCCCCGTAGCTTGTTGAGGAGGGAGTTGGATGCATTGAGTGTGCCATGAGTTCGCCAGCCATGCTTTGGTGCGTGTCCTCTGACCTCCCCGCTGCCCCCACACCCCCTTGGTTAGGGCGCGGAGTCCAGGCGAGATTCTCACCCGGCTGCTGGCGCTTTCGCCAGTTGGCCACATCAGAGCGGGAAGGAAATTGACGAAGTCCTGGTTTCTGCTCATTCGCCTCATTCTGCATGTCCTGCTCACATGCTGCAATTTTGACCTCGGTCATTTCGCGCACGGCGATCGGGTCGCGAGGTGGTCGGTCAGCCGGTAGAGGTTGTCCCACAGAGGCTGCTCCCGCGGACTCAGCCTGAACGAAGCGCGTTCTCGCTGAATGGCGTGGGCAGCTGGCCGTGCGGGGAGGTCATCACCGTAGCTCCAGACCAAGTGTGTGGAGTCCTGTAGGGGTTCAAAGGACTTCGCGGTCTTGGAGCTGGAGGACTCATGTCGCGCGTCCGTGGTGGGCTCCTGCGGCGCGGCGGTGGCGGGGTCCGGTCTCGAGTCCGAGGCGGGCTTCGCTGGCGCGGAGCTGGAGGGCTCAGGTCGCGGCTTCCTGGCAATCGCAGGATGCCAGGGGAAGGAGAGGTCAAGTTGACATACCGCTGGGGAGTCGCCCTCATGTTTCGCCCTGCACCAGGGGTGTCAACAGTCAGCACCCTTGGTGACGCCGCTCTTGCATGACGCAGGGGCGGATTAGGGTGCGGTTTAGGTACCGTTACAGCCTCCTCCAGGGAAGGTGTCACACAAGCGGTTCCAGAGTCCAGAGCCAGAGGAGTCACGCTGTTAAACTCAGTAGCATCAGCTGACAGGGTCGACTTCTTCTTGGGAATCTGGAAGCTTGGCGCACCTGCTGCTGTCGCAGCCGGTGGCGGCTGACCCGGAGAGGGCGCCTTGTAGGTGCCCTTCGCCCCCTTGCCAGTGGTCCCAGTGGCGGCAGCACCTCTCGTGCTGCGCTGGCTGGCCTGTCGTCCCCTTGTACGCCGAGGAGTCGACGTAGGCGACGTTGGAGGTGAGCGTCCCGTGTTAGCGTTTTGCATCATGTCGAAATTAAGGGTGACAAAGTGCAAATCTGACCGTTGGGGAAGTCAAATCTGTCCAATTTGGCAAATCCCCCCAGAACACTCAGAAAAATATTTCCTTGTAGCAGTGGAAGTCGTGGTGAATAACGAAATATGCTTTCCAGAGTGAAATGCAAGTTTTGGTGGCCAAATTTCAAAATTGGAGTGTCGATCGGCAGTTTGGCTAATTTCTTCTTGGCGGCCATCCCGGAGCAATCCAGACTAATTGGCCAGGACCCAGTATTGGAGACTATTTTTTTTCTTCAAAGGATATAAAAAAAATGGAAAACTATCCTTCTGGGCTCCCGTTTCCTTCTATGTAGTCTGCTGGGCTCAAATTGGTCTAATTTTTGCTCTGCCGTGCCGGTTGGCCATCCGAATTTAAAATGTAGCGATCTATGAGGACCCAGGTCTCGGGGCCAGGTTCCAAACGACAAAAAACTATCAAGAAACGTCTAGAATTTTTGTGCCTACGTTAAAACGGTCTCCGAGGTCCTCTTTTTCTCAATCTGCCACTGATCCACTTTTCACTCTCCGTTCGGGTCAATCTGGCTGTTAATCCCGGTAAATCTGAGTTGCTGGCGGCTTCTTTTCCCACTTTCTGACCACTTTGCAGCATAACAGTTTTGAAAAATCGCCTGTTTGCATGCAGGGTGAAAGTCAGGGGGCAAAAAGGGCGCAGAGCAATACCACTTCCAAGTGAAGACTTCTTGAGCACGTGACTGTATCCGAGCCTGAGCTCAAGGGTCAGTCAGAGGTAAATCTTGCTTCAATCTTGGGGCACAGGTCCGTAGTCGGCAATTTTGCAGTGTACAAAATTGCAATGTTCTAGATAAACAGTTGAACAAGGCTACAATTCAAGCAATTGCAATATCTTTATGGCAGGAAAGATTGACCAGTAAATTACAGGTTGAGCAACAGCTCCTCCAAATAGTTACTTCAAGTTAGAACAGCCCCCAAATGGGCAATATTCAAGTCTTATACTTTCAAGGCGCGCAGTTCATATTCTCTAATCGATCTGTCCCATGTCGGCTGGCATATCATCATCTGCCACCTATACAAATCCTAATCAGAGAATCTGCATTTGGACAATCCTAATCAAGACAGTTGATTTCATTGTCCCTTGCTGATCTTTGCTTTCTTCCTACGAGGAGCCACGTCAAGCCCTTCTTCTTCATCACTGTCACTTCTTATGGAATACTTCAATTGAGTTATATACTCATGTGTCCAACATCTCGGATATTTCCTAGGTTGCCTCTTCGTCTCTTCAGACACCCCAGCCTTATTCTCACCCATTGAAGTCAATCCAGTATCTGACCCATAAGGTTTCTTCGGTGGTGCATGAACAGTCTCCACCACGGAGGCTGGGGCATCCTCAGATATGGCCTCAGACTTCTGCTCGGTAATAGGCTGATCATCGGGCTGAACAGGTGAGGTCGGGGAGGTGCCCTTTGGTACCCAGTGAAGTTCACCCTTCTCATCCATGATCAATTGCAGTCCCAGTCTCTTCAACCTTCGAGCTTCAGCTTGTTCTTCAGCATCGTCAGCTACCAAGTCATCGAACTCGCTGACGTCATCCTCGGTGTCATCATATTCAGGCGAAGTTGGCTCCCATTTCGGACTGGCAGTGTCCATGTCATGTATGACACCCGCGTCATCTTTGTCATCCGAATCTGGTAGCTTCTCCTTACTGTTAGTGACACCTGCGTCATCATTGTCATCAGAATCTGGTAACTTCTCCTTACTCCAGGACACAGCGCCTGTACCCGAATCTTCACTGTTCGTAGACGCTGAGTGTGTAGGCTTACGCCCCTGGTAGGGAATTCCATGATATTCGTCATCGTCAATCACAATCGTCGGATTCCAGTACGCGATCCCAACGCGGCTAATCGGTAATGAGAATGGCGCTACCGGCGCCTTCAACTGAGTGGCGTCTTCTAGAAACCAGCCGCCGCCCCTATTACGCTCCCAGCGGCGTAGCGCACCAGAAGGGTGTACGATAATATGCTGCCAGCTATAATCAAGTCCAGGCTTTCGCTCCCCATAGTACGAAGTCAATGGCTCGGGAGTCCCCTTCCGAGCCCATTGCCATCTCACTGCCCCAGTATGCATAAATACAATATGCCAATCGAATGGCTTGGCCGGGCTATTGTTCCCTGGCACACCTTTAATGATCCAATCAGATGATATGTATGAAGTATCAAGAATGGTTGCCCTTTTCAATGATCATCGGTGGCAGAGGCTACGCAGTGCTTGCACCGTGTCAGTATACAATTCTAGTCTGGATACATGCTAGACCAGATGTATACAATGTCCAGGTCTTCAAAATCAAGCTCATATGAATGTCATGGCTGATGTATGTGTCAACTTTCATGGAGTTCTGCATGGTTTGACTGTATATAGTCAGGTTTACCAAAACAAAAACAATGATGCAACTTACTTGTTTTATTATTCGTCTTTATTATCTATTATTTATTTGGTTTTTAGTTGTATTTCTAGCTTATCATCTTCCCCCCTCAAGGAAGTGTATTGCTAGGCGGTTGTCAAGCGCCGTTCAAATACAACAGAGGTCCGACCTCTATGTGATGACGTGGAAGCTTTCTATGAAGCTGGATAGCAGTTCTCGGGTTGCAGCCCATTGCACCGAAGGTGCATTGCAGTTATTGGGATGCAGCCCGAATCCACGTCATCAACGTGGGTCATATAGTGCCCAAGCATGTGCTGTATATATACAACACTACCCTCCAGCGGCGAAGTGGCTTGCTATTACCATCATCGTATGCTGTGGGATATCAATATATGATCAGAGAGCATGGATATATATATATGTACCATGTTTGTCAATATCGGAGAGATTATGTCTTCTTTAAAATCCTCATGACTATATGTATAATGGTGCTATACTGATGTCAACACCTTCTCTCTGAGTGATTTATTGATTTCAGATGTAATGTCGTGGCATAAAATATATATGTCCACGTCATTGGCACGAGTCATGTTGTGTCCATGCATACACGATCTTAGCGCAAGTCACAATACAGTGCCCGAGCATACGCGATTTTAGCGTAGGTCACATTGTGCCTCTAATTATTACATCTGAGAATATATGTTACTCATCTTTGTGAGTCTAGACAGCATTGTGTTGATTGCAATGCTTTCTCTGGTGACTTATATATCACAGATTATACCAAATGTGGTGATCAGTCCAGTGCAATATTTTGTCACCGGAATGTACAGGGATTGTGAATGATTGCAATCCAGCCGGAGGAATAATCCCAACAGCTTATTCTGTACTAATGAATTCATCGGAGTTGTACTCATTTCGACGATTCAAAAACCCATGTCATTGTAGTGATGACAACTCATGTGAATATATAGGGTTTTTATCGGAATGCTTTTATGTGATGTCAACATATTATGAACAATTCACTTGCATCTCAGGACAAAGGAGTTACGCTTGGAAGGTCTTGCATGGTGGTCACCAACAGTTATCAGCTGTTATTCGGGTGCCAATTTCTGCCTTCAGCACTGGGATATATCAACCAGTTTTTCAACGATGCACTTGTCCTTCCCACTCTTATGTACGGCTATAGTGCCAAAGTATATCAGGTGGGATATATATATATACATTATATAACTATCATCTTCTGATCCAGGATATGCAATTAAGCATGGTATCAGGTTATATGTTATGTATATAGTTCAGCATTCCAAACTTACTCGAGAATGTAAATGCTGAGCAAGAGTCAACTTATAGTCATTGGGATATAATTTCCCATCCGAGTTTACACTTTGTTAGTGATGGTGGATTTTAACGTTGTACAGATTTCAACGTTACTTGTGGATGCAGTGATTTTATCAAAAGCAATCCATCAGAAATCACCAGATCGGAATATAAAATGGATATGTATGTGATCCTATCCATCTTCTTCCCTCCTTGAGGAAGTGTGAACATATAGGCAGGTCAGTTGCTTATATACCTTATAGCTTATAGCTTATAGCTTGCAGTCCTTGTAGGAAGCAGTTTATACAGTTCTAGGGTTGTTGCCCGTAATATTATCATGTCCGTGCTGATTACAGCATGATATATATCTGCCAAACACAAAGTGTATTCAATAACTAGGTGGCATTTAGGGTATGTTACGTTACAGTGACCCTTATCCCCCACAGTGATGTTAGGGTGTTACTTGCCATCAGTAACCCTAATATAGGTAAAAAATAAGCAGTATAATGTTTTTGCAAAGATTTTTAAGCAAAACTGCATTTAATACCGACATGAATGTAAGGTGGTTTTCAGGAGGTACGTTATACCCCTGTTACACACATTTAATTTTTAGGGTGTTATAGGGCGTTACACATGCTGCATAAATCAGGGATTGTTATTTGATAGGTAAATATTCATTTTAGCAAAAAAAATCAATCCGAAATTTTCAAAATGTGTTTTACGTACAGCATTTTGAGCGATTTATTGTTACAGCAATATGTATACCCCTACATATTCCACACCCAATATCTAGGGTGTTACACGAGATATGACATGTGTCATTATGATTTCCTGATACCTCAATAGGTATAAAATCATAATTTTAAATAAAATGGGCACACATTTTTCATTTTGAAATCATGCGTGGAGCATTTTTACCCATTTTACAGTTTTTTCAGCTATCTAAAATATTGCCTCGGTGACATATCTCAGTGTATATGTGGAATGTAAAGTACAGAATCACTGGAAGGAACTTCACGTTTGCACATGACAAATTTCATAGCAAATAAGAGAGTTGTGCTGTATATCAACATTTATGGTTGACAGCATTCTGGGTTTTACTGATTCAAACCCATGCACAACAAATGTACTTTTCTGATTATGTATAGATTTATCAACTTAAGTGGGAACATCCATTCAGGAACATCCACTTCAGTGATATTTGTCAAGCTATGATTTGTTCTGAGCATAGGTCTGTGCTCTTAAGATTTATCAAAGTGATATATCTTATTTAGAACAAATCCGGACTTTGCTGGATATAATCACAGCAACTTGACACAGCACATTTATATGTGTGTGTTGTGCTTAACACTATTGTCAGATATCATGTAAATACTGATCTGTGTGTTGCATGCAATTGATCTGATCAAGTCTGATTCAACTGTCAATATGCAACGTAGTTGTTGTAGTTGCTCCAGCGATGATATGTGGGATGAGACGAGTGGACTGCACCCAACAGTTACCAGCTGTTTTATGGGTGCAGTATTTTGCCTTCGGGTCTGGAGATAACTCAATCCAGCCCTACAGCATGTTGTCTTATCCTGTTCCCTTATGTATCGCCATCATTGACACTTTCCACGCACATGTGTTTGGAAAGTGGTATCCATATTACCATATACAATATAGTTGATTTATTCACTCTGAGTCAGTGAATCTCAACATGTATAATGAATGCTAGTGTATGTGCAGTGTGTAGTACTGCTGATTAGTACTTATGCCAGTGTGTGTGTGTGTGTGTACTTGTACACACTCTGCAGGATATGTTCTGGGTATCACAATATCCTAGACAATTTATCATGCAAGACAGTCAGCATACCATGTACTGATTACATCTAACATGATATATCAAGTTTAGGGATCATTGTAATTTCATGCTAATCTCATTAAAAAATGAGTTGCTGGATAGATTTTACATGAAGCTCAGGTGAGCATTCCATCTAGTAATCCACCATAGAATGTACATGTGATCTGGAGAGCATCTCGGCTCCACCAGGACATGACAAACTAATTATGGTGTTAAGACTACTTTCAGGCACCCTTTGCTACATGGATTCGAATATAGACTAGCATTCACTGCAATATGCGTATGCTCTATGTACTACAGCTGGTATCGTGATCAAGCTGTACAATATAATAAAGCATGTACAATTCACAATCAATGCAATCATTCAGCATAAGATATGTGCATGGTATAAAAGTGTATGCACTGCATGTTGATGATTGCTGTGAGTGAAATAAGTGCATGTGTGTGTGTGTGTGCTGATCCGCACACACATGTTGTGAACAGATCATTGTGCTGCTAATAAGCATAATGCTGATGATTAAAGTATTTGTGCAGTCATCAGAACACTTTGGAATTTGCTGCAGTATGATAATAATACATTCACAGCAACATAGTGGTAATGTATCCAAAGCAGTATGTATCCACAGCATAACGATCATGTGTCCACAGCATTCCTGCATGTATACAATCATTCTGCATATGATTTCGACGCGCGTATACATATGTGCTTCTCACTGCATGTAAACACATCAAAAATTGTACGCGCTAAAATCGAGCGTTCTTCGCATGTGACGAAATCATGAAGAACGTATATCGTGCTGACAGGCCATAAATCATTGTACGCGCTGGTATTGTAAACAGTGCGAAGGAATTATTTGCAAAAATCGTTGATGTACGTCGCATACGAATGCGAGCGCGCTGCTGATGAAAAGCATGTATTGTCGTCGCCATTCATCAGCGCATGATACGAGCGCTGACATGTATACGAATCAAAATTCTGTCGATGACCACTATGTAATATATCATTCTGGACAATTTTCGAACGTGATTCATACAAGCGCGCGCATGCTGCGATTCACTTCTGTAAAAATATGCGACCATCGCGCATGCTGCCATCTGCAAATTAGTGACCATCGCGCATCAACATGTATGAAGCCGTACAAAAAGCAATTTAGTGCAATTATGAAAATCGTGATACTGCGCTGATGATTTTCCGCGCGAAAACGATTTCGCCGCTGATTTATCGCATCTGCGAACATGCATACATTTGCGAACCATTTATGCGAATACGTTTCATTGCTGCGCCGATGTATGCCATGTGCACACCTTATCGCGTATATGTGCGATCAGCTGTTTCTGCGTGTGCGCTGCGAAAAATCTCCTCGCGCAATCTCTGCGTTGTCGATATGCGAGCGTATATTATTCGAGCTGCAGATATTCAATATTACTGCGAGCGTTGTCGCTTATGCGCCCACCTGCAAACCTGCGAACGATATGAAATATGCTACGTCTATCGCTGCACCCACTTGAGTTCTCGAGTATCGTGCCTTGACGACTTTCTTTTAGAATACCATCTGTTACGGCGAGATAAACAGGCGCCGTGAATATATTATCAGTATACAAATAAACACTGCAAAGTTGGACAGCAATGCAAGTGTACGGATGAGCGGGTTTGTGAGTGCAGTCTCTGTAAGAAGATCTGCTGAAGCACAACGCTTCCTCACTTTTGTACCATACGTCTCCCATCATCTTAGATGGTACCGCCATTGGGTTGTGAACCCGAGACGTAGGTTGAACGACCAGCATGGTAATAACGACTAGTTCGTTCATGCTGCGCATGCGAGTTCCGCGCATGCTGAAAGCCAAGATGGTTCTTGTTTGTATTCAAGATGTATCTTTGCTTTGCCATCTTCGAGTTCGACATACGAACTCTCGATGACAGGGATGCCTGATGATATGACATTATCATCTGGCGACATGTACAGTCATCGTCGACCGTACTGACGACTGTCATATTAATATATGACGCGACTCGACATGTACAGTCATGATCGACCATACTGTCGACTGTCATAATAATATATGACATGACATGACATGGTATGACATGTCTGACAGGTATGACACGTATGACATGTATGACACATATGTCATCGGTCATGACCCTGACATTGTCGGTACCCCGCTGGACCTGCGGGGCACGCGGCTGGTCCCGCCGCGACTGTTGGGGGAAATAATTACGTTCCTCATGAGCCTTCTTCATCCCCTTGCTCGTAGACACACGTCATGTAGTCCAAGACCCCCTCCGGATAATCAGCTCCCTTGTGGAACTCGTCCTCAGGTAACTCTGTACCCAGTTTCGAAAACGTTATGCTGAACTCATGATAACAATCTGCCGCTGGTTGCTTTGATTTTGGTGCACGCTTGCCTTTGCTGCGGGTAGAAGTAGTTCCAGTGCATGTACGTTGTGCTGACTTCCGCGTTGCTGCTGGTCGTGCAGGTCGGGGTATAATGTCAAAATCAGAATCATCAGCGTCCTCATCGTCGCTACTGTATACATTCAGGTGAGCTCCTTCCTCATCAGCGTCTTCATCTTCGCAGCTAAGTACGGGATTCGACTGCCGCACACAAGTACGTGTCTGTCGCATCTGCATTCAAAATTAACCGGTGAGTGACATGTTTCCTTTTGGCGGCGCAGGAATTCTGCAATCTTCGGCGGCGGCGGCGGCTGGCGGCGCACCTTTTAATGAAAGGGATTCCCCTTTCGCCAGCAATAGTCCTTGTTAGGTGCCAACGGTAGGGGCAATGGCTCCTTCACATCAAACACGCAGACAATCTGATTGCAGAAAAATGTGAAAGTGTAGAATTGCCCATCATAATTTCTGTATTCGATTAGTACTTGCTGTGTATTGTACAATATTTTTTGAACTCTGCCGTAGACTAATGTTTCTTGCTCTTGCCTTGTAACATTCACTCCCCTTCTAAGAATGTCTGCAGTGAACACCACGATGTCTGTGATTGCAATGTCAGTGCCGTTGTTGTCGATTGCCTTAGGCCTCTTGAACTCGATTGATAGTTCTCTAGCTATAGTTAACCGTTTTCCCCTAGCATTGTCCTCACGCCGTTTCCGGAGGTATTCCTTTTGAGCTAGTGCACGCTGCCTCTTAATACTTAACAAGTGTTCCATTTAAGGAACTGGCTCCGATTCAGCCTCAACACAGGCCATACACATAAACATATTCTTGCCACAGGATAAGTTCACCTCAGACCCATACACAACGACCAAAGCCTGTTTGAAAATCCATTGTCCGCAGCAAAAGCACTCCCAATAATGTCCATCAACAGTGTCAATAAAATAAACATTTGGGCTACCTGAGTCGACGCTGCCCACACTAGGAGGTTGATACATCTTGTCAGTTGGTTAGAATGAAGTCGTCGTCGCTTGCTAATTGTCAGTTATCATAATCAGTTGACGTTGTTTGAACATCTGTCAAAATGTCATTGGTTCATTACAATTCAGAAATTTTAATTGGATACGAACGCCCTTTTAGGCTAAGATCGAAGATTGCATAATCTGTTAATTGGCTGGATTATTATCATTGTGTAATGATCATTATGTGTCACCTATTATGTGTCACCAAATCAGCCAGCAAATAGCCATGATCATCAGCCACCATCAACCACCATCAGCCACCATCAGCCACCATCACCCACCATCAGCCATGCATCATTATCATCATCCACCATGACTATTTTACCTAGGTCTAAGGCAAAGTTATCAAATTCTGAAAACGAATACAAGCCGAAACGCCCGCAAATTCTACTTTTCGCCATGGTCCGTTGCATGTGTGTCCGCAAAATAAACACCTCACAACAGCATCACTTAAAATTCACAAATACACATGAATTCCTCCGCGCGCGAGTGTCATAAAAAACACCGAAAACTTGTTGTGGGACATATTGAAATAACAAGCAAATAACCGAAAATACCAAAATGGGCATAACTTTTGAAATAGATTATTGTGAGCTCAGGAAGGATTTGATTTTCCCCACATGTACGTTTACGTACCCCCTCTATATTCATGTTAACATTATATTCGTTATCCCCATGTATGCGCCATACCATCACGAAGAAGCTCCCCAAAATAGCGCGAGATTTTAATAAATAGCGTGCAAACGCGTGACGTATATTCGATAGGAGGGGTAAACGACAAAATCGTGAAAGAAAACAGAAAACCGATCTAATGAGACGTGCAAGAAACATAAATGCACTAAGTCGGCTGCGTCAGCAGACGATTTCGCGGTCCAGATGGGCCGATGCTGCCATCGGACGATTTTCTGATCGTGTACCTGCTAAATGCACTTTTGTTTGAAAACATGCAAAAACAGTCTGATTTTATCGAGTTTCGATGCGGATTCCCCATTGTTTTTTCATCACAGCGATCTTGATATTCCGAATTGGCGTCGCGGAGCCAGCGCGAACAGTGAAACACCCCCAGATTTATACATTGGGACCATCAAAGATCTCGTTTGGATACGTCGTTTGGGTGATATGGCGTATCGATGACGTCTACATCCCTCTTTGCATATAGGGTTCCACCTCTGAGCACACCCATATCCAATCGCGCATGAAAATTTGTGGCTTAGTATATAAATGTCATGATTTTGTATATAAATAACTCAAGCCAACTCACTTCCGAATATAAATTATATACTCCGCGATCGTATCGTGCGCGCGATCGATCGCGCGCGCGATATCGCGCGAGCTTGCATATAGGGTTCCACCCACTGTAATACTTAAGCGATGCCAAGTTGCCAACATTTGCTTAGCTGAGACCACCAGCCCTTGGATGCTAAATGTCGACACTGCTTCTGTCGTTCTGTCCACTCCCAGCGTCTTTCCTGCGGACAGCAAATCACAAATGAAAATGTGGCATCGAGTCTCGAATGTCACTGTCAACACGATCTGGTAACCATTATCGTCGGTCCCAAACCCTGCGATTGGATATATATCTTGACACATCACAAATTTCAAGATCACGGATCGCCATCGGGTGCCAAGTTGCAAGCTTCTATTCTAGCTTGCAAGGAACTCGAAAGTCGAGTGTAACTGTCCCAATAAGAATATTCAATATATGAAGGATTTATAAAATCATAAACGCTGCTCGCATGCTAAAGCGCTCCCGCCGACGCACCGAAGGTGTCAGCATCCATTATCACAGGGAAGCCCACTCGTCGCGTCGCGTCGCTCCCGCTTCGCGTCGCGGGGGCTCCGCCCCCCGCTCCGCCGAATCGGTTTGATCGGACGATGTGTTTGAAAAACATATTGATCGGTTTGATCGGACGATGTGATTGAAAAATAGATTGTCTTAAATATGAAACATACATACAATGTGTTATATGATTTATTGGATGGGGAGAATTGTGTGTGTGTTTTTCTTCTTTTCCATTTAGATTCCATTTAGATAGGACGGAGGAATAGATGGAGGATAGAGGACCTTCGGTGCGATAATCTCCGGTACTGTACGGGTGCACCCGTATCATACTCCACTCTCCAGACCAGTCACCATCACTCGCACTCCAGTCGAGTTCGACTACGGGCACCCGTGTCACAGTAGACTTAAGACTCTGAGAGCAAGGATCCACGAGCTAAAGCCTAAATTCCCCACTGGCACTGCCGAGCGCTACAATACTGCCCAAAAAGCAGTCGATCAGCCTGTGCCTGCTTCCTGAACGAATTTTGCCACACGCAAACAAGGACTCCTCAGATCGCTGTTCTGATTCGAGTTTGAAGCCTGCTGAAAATTTACCTGTTACCAATAACGGTACAGCCCGTCAAAAGTTGCGTCCTCTTCGATCGCAGTTGTTGCCTTCCTCTTTCTGGCTGCCTGAGGTGTTTTCCTTCTTCAAGTTGGAGATTGAATCCAGGGCCTCAACATGATAAATCACCGACTGTTTACATTTTACAACTTTTATTGAAGGATAAGTCGATAGTCCGAGAAGACATAAGATTTACCGTGAGCAGACCTTCAGCGAACTCGAACCTTTCCGGAAACATCACATTTTCTTGTAAAACCTAACTTCGGCGACATGCTTTACTTTGTGCTGTAAGTCCTGATTTTCGAGAGAATTTTGGGGATTCTGGACGTTCTAAGATTCAGTCGGTGCAGAAGCGGCGATCGTAATGAATGGAATCAGTCGCTCCTTCATGAGGTCGAACTCTTTGGGTTCGCTGAGCAACTTGCTAAACGAAGCCCTCAACAGCTCTGAGCCTTCCGGCGAAGTAAAAGTTTTCGCTGCTTTACAATATGGGCTATGTTCGGTTGGGATCATGTTTGCTAATAAAATCGTGCTTACGAGCTACGGTTTTCCAAGTTTCGCCTTCTTAACGTTGTCGCAGTTTGTGACGACAGTTTGTGTTTTGTGCACCCTAAAGGCCTTCAAGCTAGTCAGCTTCCCTGATCATGATATCCAGATGTTTGGCCGCGTGTTCCCACTGCAGTTCCTGTTTCTTTTCTCTACGGTGTTGGGACTCGGGGGCACCAAGCACGTGAGCATGCCCATGTTCGTTATGCTTCGACGCTTTACCGTTCTCTTCACGATGATTATGGAATACTTCGTCGCTGGAATCAAACCGTCGCCCATTATTGCGGCTTGCGTCGGCCTCCTGTGCCTCGGCGCGATGGTCGCTTGCTCAGATTTCACCGCGAGTACGGAAGCCGTCCTTATGATTCTTACGGCAAACCTCTGTCAGGCGCTGACGCAAGTGGTCTCAAAGCAGAAACTGGACGTCAAGGAGGGGGTTGGTACTGTGGGCCTTCTGATGTACAATTCTTTCTATTCTATGTTGCTGTTTTTGCCCTTCTGGACATTCGGCAAACTGCATGCGGAGCTGGAGGGCGTACTCAGCTTTGAGCACTGGAATGAGCCTTGGCTGGTATTTTTGTTCTTGTTTTCGTGTTTTATGGCATCACTTTTAAATTTTAGCTTACTGATGTGCACGAAAGTTAACGGTGCTTTATCCACCATGATAGTTGGGGTGCTGAAGAACGTCATCACGACATATGCCGGTATGTTTGTGGGGCACGATTACGTCTTTACCATCACCAACTTCACGGGCCTCAATGTCAGCATGTTGGGCTCACTCATCTACACGTATCTGAAGTATCAAGAAAATGAACAGAAGAAGCAGGCTAAGGCTGCGCCCAAAGAGGCTGCAAGCCCGAGTGTCGTAGCCTCCCCGTCCTCGGTGAAGACCGCCGTGGAGTCTTAGAGAGTCAAAGAGTGTTCAGCGCCCGTTTTGCTGCTTTGCTGAGGGGTATTTTGTGGCCAACCCACGATTTGCCTTCGATCCCGCTGCGAAAAAAAGAAGTGAGGAGGAGGAACCTTTGAATGAGTACTGCAAGGGTTTCTTCACTATGAACTTTTCACAATACACTGAAGAGCTAACCGTTTTGTTGCCGGCTGAAACATGTGGCTGGTGTTTGGTGGATGATCTGTAGACTTTTTACTTATCTAAAATCCGGGTAAGGCTTGCAGCTGTAATTATTGTTGAGTATCCTTCAAGAGGAACGGTCAGGTTCCCTGATTGTGGAGTGCCGAGAACCTACAGCACTGTTGTGGTAAAGGGTTAAATGCCTGCAGACCTTTTAGGATTCCGTTTACAGGAGGATGAAGTCCGATCTTCAACAGACTCGAGAGGCAAACGTCTCTTGTGTTAGAGAAATTTGCTCTAACAAGGTTTTTGCAACTTTTCTATGGTCATTGAATAGAGTGCATGCTTAATCGCTGTACATTGAAGAGAGTACTACCTTATTATTATTAGCCAACAGCGCGAGCCTATATTCGTTCACGCCGTTCGCCATGTATGTACATGTGCCTCCTTCTTAAGCAATATGTAAAATAAGCGCAAAGCTCTTATGACTGCCTCATGCGACAAATTACCGGATTCCTGGCATGTGAAAATCTTAAAAATATGTTATGCACGTGGCTCAATCGTTGGTTCGCATGGCGGACATGACGAACGGTGTGATCGTCACGAGCTAGCTTCGGTTCGGTTCGTCGCTGAGAGTACGTGCATCCTGCGTTTGATTCGCCCAGAGATGCGTCCAGAGATGCTGGTGGTAAAACCGTATACATTCCATACATTCCAGTCAAATATCCGTGATACGATGGCCTTACGTCGAACGCACGTAATGTGTGCGGCCGAACCTTTAGCAAAGAGATACTCATGCGAACAAAACAGCATCTGCTTGCAATTCATCACTATCACCTCCCCGCTCACACTTCTGGACAGTGCCCTTTGAGTCACTGTTCAGGGGCTGTTGTGTTCGGTAGTATCGGTTCCCGCGTGTACCAAACACAAAAAAAAAAAACTTTGCATATGCATTCTAATGCATGTTAGGAACCTCGTGTAACTTGCGTGAATAAGAACCGTCTAAATTTTAGGATTTCGAGCGCGGCGAGTGAGATGGGGAATTTGGGCAAGCGCCGAGTCAGCAGCTCGACGCATACCCAACAGGGAAGGATAATGCACAGCATGAGCATATCAAGCATATGCCATATGCACCTGAAACGTATTTTGAGCATCTGGTAGTTCAACGTAGTCTCTAGCAGAAACGCGGATGTCAACTGCGTCCACGTTTCCGCTAGGGTTTCTTCCCTCATCGTGCGCTCGCTTGCAAGCGAGCATGCGCATCGGGTGAGGTAAGCGTCAGCAAACATAGTATATCATATGTGCTATCTTTCCAAAATACGTTGGACAGACTAAACGGTCAACCACGCATCTCTCTGTGGGCTGGCGCGTTCATTTGGATACGGCGGGCAGAATTTCAGGATTTTGAAACTTCCAATAGTTGTGATATGGGTTATCATTCTCTGCGATGAGGGTATCCACCTACTCAGGATGCATGTGTGATAATAGTATATAGCATCAAAAAGTCACTTAAAATAATACTTGATGTTAGGAATCTTAACTTCGCCTGGACATGGGCACACTGCTGGAGAGGAAGCGTTCTGGATGCGTTCTTGAATTTGCATATTTAACAAATCACATTCGAATGCGCCATCCCTTGAAAAGGGCAATATATGTAAAATATGGCTGCTTGTGCGAGAGATGTGAGAGGTGGTAGAGGCGATCTCAGGCGAATCTTGAAGAACGAACCCACATCTGCATGCTAGAAGCCTCGAACATATATGCGGATTAAGGTTAGGGTGGACTGAGGTTTCGACATATTCCATATTTAACAGGCATCTATGGTTATTGTTTTTGGGTAAAATCACGCCGACCACTAGAACTTTTAAAAGCATATCCCAGCATGGTGTATACCGTATTTAGTCTAGAGTGTTAGATGTCATAAAACAAATCGAGGGCAAATTTTACCATATAAAGTTCGAGTTTTGAATTTTCTGGCGCCAGGTGTCTCAATATCAAGTACCTGGTATCGCAAGCAAAATGGGAAATGCAAGTCGAAGAGAGCTCGCAATAAATATACTGGGTTTGGGTTATCCCAAGGCGTGCCGAATGCTCATCACGCACACCCAGCCTCGAAAACGCGAACCCGAGCGTCCCCGCGTCGTAACAAGTTAAGGTGAGATCTCGGACACTCTCGTGTTTTCTGTCTTACTATGCCATTTTTTTGGTGAAATTATGCCCTGACTAGTTTGTATTGGATTATGGCAGGCGCTGACTTGTGAAAGGCGGACGTCGATATCAGTGTGTTCAGCGCTATGAATGACAGCGTCAGTTTGGCCAATGAGCTATCTCAGTCTTTGTTCTTTGCCACAGAGCTCAATAGATATGTCAGCTGATCATTAATTGCGCAAAGCGTCGATGGGTTAGAATCAAAGCACTACAAGCTCTCCGGTGGATTAGTATTCGTCGTGGTTTCATTAATATAGTCAAACCCAAAACCAAGCGTGCCGTGATATGTAAACATACACGACTGTTTTGTTCGCCAATACTTCACTGCAGCCTTTGTGCATTTGTATTAGGATGCACTACTATAGTACTGTTAACAATATATATATATATATGTGTGTGTGTGTGTGTGTGTGTGTGTGTGTGTCAAGTTTCATGCTTTACAACGCACAAAACAACTGGCGCCTCGGCCGCTTGGTAATTTGAGCACCAGCCGGTCGAAACCGTGTAATACACCACATTATAGACACCCCAACAACACCATAGAGATCAACCATATCGCAGCGCTTAGTTTGCAGTCGCGGCTGCACTGACTGTAGACTACTAAGCGGCCGATGCGCCTGCGGCTGGGCGCAAGCATTCAGCAAGAGCGCAAAATATAGTTATTCGAGTCATATTGATATATTGATAAGTGCCATGCGCCGGAGCAAAGGATACGGCATTTCCAATACCATACATCTTTATTAATGATTGGCATATGCATTATTGATGTTAAGAATGTTTCGGTACAAATATAAATGTATTTTACATGTAAAAATATGTAAAAGTATGTATAAACATGTTTGGTGTTTTGGAATCTAGCGGACTCATCGACACATCGACACGACGTGTTGAAGTACACGAGTCCGATATATGCCATAACGATATTTCGTATGTTCTGTTGCAGGCTGCAGCTGGAACCCTATCATTTTTGCATTTGGGGGTTTTTTTTGCAGTAAACGATTCTGAAAAGCCCTGCATACGTTATAAATGGGATTTCGCAACAAAAATGGCCCGTTAGATATTCTATATTGCGCATAAAATACGATCCCTCCGAACACGACGACTTGTCGTGTATGCATCGAATTTCCCTAAAAGCAACATGCGCACCAATAAGACCAAGTTCCCGCTGCAGCCAGTACGATTCTTCAATACGTTATTAAGCCCCCTCCAAAATCATCC
>LGRX02017611.1:0-14955 GCA_001247695.2 Cymbomonas tetramitiformis
CACATCTGCCCCTTAGCCCATCAGCATGCACATCTCCCCTCAGCCCATCAGCATGCACATCTCCCCTCAGCCCATCAGCATGCACATCTCCTTAGCCCTCCCACGTTCCACACCTCCCCTCAGCTCATCCATTCCACACATCTTCCCTGAACCTATACACAAATCTTCTTAGTCCATCGACGTTCCTCATCTTCCCTCAGCTTACCCGCCCTCCACATCTCAGGTTGCCTCAGCTACCCGTGGTGCATCTGCCCTACACATCAGCCCTTACTCCATCCATGTTCCACATCTGCCTTTATTCCATCCCCGTGGGTCATCCACATCGGTGACTTCCCAAGCAAGAAACTGTGACCTGTGCGCATTGCCATCTCTTGCTTACACTGCCGCAGTGATTGGTATGGCCGAGAGCGAGACCTCTCCTTCGCCCCATCCCGGCAGGGACCCGCGCCAGGCAGCGAGCATCGAGTGTGCACTCACCGGTCAATGCTGAGATGACATTGCCAAGCGCAGACAATGACTGATTGATCTTTTTACTCTCTTCCAAGCGGCGGCCCGTCGCACCCTGAACAATCCCGCCGCGTGTCCACCATCAATCTCCGATCGCACCCCAACCCACTCCTGCCGCATGACAATCATCTATCCCTACTTGCACCCCAACCCACTCCCGCCGCATGACCGCCATCAATCCTCGATCGCGCCCCGACCCGCTCCCGCCGCATGTCCACCACCAGTCTGACTAGCACTTCTGCGTGGTCACATTCGGGAGGGGTGAATACAGTGTTCAGCCTCGGGCCAGAATTGGGCGAGACGGGTGTACAGTATGCCCTCAGGCCAGCCTAGGAAAGGGAGAAGGGCGGTACATCCTCTGGGACACACCGTCAGACGAACACGCTCAGAGCCTGCCAAGTCCACCAGGTTGAGCTTTCCAACCTGGCACCATCAACCGCCCCAGAACCACTGAATGGATCAAACTCTGGCAAAATTGGGAACTGTTCTCACTTTTTCGGAGGCCTCATACTTGATCTTTCATACCTTAGCCATGGGATTAACCTTCATAGTCACTGGGAATTTCAGCAATTGTACCGTATAGATTGCTGCTTTTCTCAATGATATTCATAACCCTAAATGGAAATCACAAAATATGTGTGCATAAGCTGTGGTTGTAGTGGAAAGTGACCGTTGCTGAACACCTCAGCTGTAATGAAGATCTAAGAGTGCAAGTCACAGTCACAGAATACCTCAGCCAATGCGCAGATATTCAATATGAGAGAGTGTGAAAAGTGCGAAGTTTGAGTGAAAACGTGTAAGCAAGTGTGTAAGTTTGTGATTTGTGAAAATGCTTGTTGTGCCGTTAAAGTAACACGGCCGTCGTCAAAATTTAGAGGCTGAGGTTCGCTGCAAGTGTCCACTGTAACTTCTAACAGCTTCATCGCTCCCCTGCGACAAATTTGAAAACCTCTCCAACCGCACGATGGTAGCCTGCAGAGCTGCTCAAGGAGGACACGGAAGAATTCCCCGGTTGTCCACCTGCGCGCCATGGCGTGAGGTGCGGTGCGCTAGACCTACTTCGATGAGTCTGCACTTTGTTTCTGCGTCCTGACACCGCACCACAAAACTTCCCTGGATGCCAACATCAAGCAGGAAAAGGGCTTCCACACACCTTGAAGCTCTGACTCATTTGTCCGTTTGCAGCTGGCTTCGGCATCCTAAAAAACACAGAGAGTCCTGCCGGTCAGATGCTCTCTGCAGGTTTCCCCTGAGCTGAGGAAGTCTAGCTGGAGAGGGAGACACAGATAGTATGTCAATAAGCGTGAAGGCAGCGCATCTAGATACGTCGTTGCCAACTTTACTGTACAACACTCTCATCGAGTTTGAAGTGTAAGCATTATGCTTAGCTTGATTTAGTGGGTGGGGCGAGTAAATCCCCGTGCGCACCGTGCTTTGTCATCATCCTGTCCGTGAACAGTCACGTTCTCGGCTATGATGATGAACACCGCGTGGCTGCGGCTACTGATTTCGTTCATGCGTGTCGAACCGACGGCACGCTGGGCTGCACCTCGTTCCATAAGACCATAGATTTCCTGTTATAATACAAGCAGACCGCATCATAAGGTCTGCAAGAGGCTGTATCTTCCTATGGAGCTCCCTTGCTCGGCATCGCAACGAATATTTCACGTGTATCCCTCACTCCCGACTTAAGATCGTGTTCGAACCCGGGAGAGAGCTGAGCTTAACGTGACAGCGAAGAGGCAGGTTTCGATCTAATCGCAGTGTCAACGGTGGCTAGAACCACGAGGGATGCTAGAAGAAATCCTCGGCACAAGCCACAAGTAACGGCGAGAAAATCATGCTGAGCGACACAAGCTGCAAGAAACCATGTTCCTCAGTAAAGAATTCTCGCTAACCAAAACCGCAGCGCTTGGGAGAATCGTACCGCAGGTGACCTCACGACCCATTCGGACAAGCCCTCTACAAATATTCCACGTCGCTTTTCCTCTCGGATGGATAGGTTCGTGCGTTCTGGCTTCAGCAAATCAGAGATCACCTGCACGCAGAAGTACGACATGGACGTCAGTTCGTTAAGAATGGAAGTGCCCAGAGGTCACAGGTCAGCATAAGATCAGCGCATAGCTCTCCTTGCCTCGAACCCTTAGAAATTCTTCAGCCAGCGAGGAGGAATCACGAGCGCAGGTCGCTGGTACTCCAGATGACCTCACGCTGCCATATCTTTTCAAACTTCTGCGTTCTTGAGACTTGCAGGGTGTCCTTTGTAGGGACCCAACTTATGAAAAAATGGAAAAGATACCCTTACGATATACAGTAGATCAACCTGGTATGAATGTGTGCACACACGGGAGGCTGGCTTACGTGCAAACGTCCAAAAAGATAAAGAGTTAGTGACTATAGGGCGCAGACAGCCGTCAGGTGCGAAAACAGAAAAAGTGAAGATGCTCAAACAGAAATCAGCGGCAGTAGGCCCAGTGATGTGTATAGTCAGCCGAAAACTCGAACAGTGAGCAACGAGATTCTCTGGAGGTTGGGTGAGTGGGACACTGTGTTGCTTTGTTGCAGTTGGAAAAAAGGTTTTCTGACTTCGGGTAAGTTTGGAACTTTGAAGTGCTAGGTCTGCCAATAAGCACGGGAAAAGAACTGAGCAGTCCAACTGCACACCGACTTGCACATACGGGCTGGACAAGTAATCGTGTGTTTGATCTCTCTATCCTTAGTCTGATCTATCAGGTAGACATCTCAGAGTGACGCCCGGCACGGATGTGCCACAGCTACCCCACTTTCAGCCAGTCAAGCAATAAGATACCTGAGGGCAAAACACTTGGAAAATGATGATCCGGCAGAGTAAACAGCAACTACCAAAGCAACAGGAGCAGAACTAGAGGCGGAGGTTTCTGACACAAAGCGGTGGAAGCGATGCAACATCTGCTGCCACACACACTGCAGGAGCGGGACTACATTACTATAGACAAAACCTGACCTGGCTTGAACTACAAATGTGTACTGCTTGCTGGCCTGGGCAGCTTAGGAACCTTGAGTCAAGAGTGCAAAGGAAACTAGCTGTGCAAACAACAGGAGTTCTCATGTTATACAGCAGCTCCAGGAGCGTACGGCGCAACTAGTGCAGATGTAGACTCAATAACCACTGCCTACAGGCTTGTCGAAAGGAATCATCATCGCTGCGAGTTCTTCCACTTGTGCTTGAGTACAACAGCTTCCAAGGTTTCCGATACTTTCGCTGTTGGAAAACGGGTATTCTAAGACTCGAGTAGGTGCCTAGGACTACCCAAATCCAAGTGGCCTGTTGCACGCGCACAAGACGCGGTGCATGTACGGCCGCTGCGCATAGACTGCGTTCCACTGGCCTTTGCATCTGGGCGTCAGGAGCGCTGGAAGCAGATTTCTCAAGAGACACGGACAGTCGCTGCTAAGACCAACACGCGCAATCTGGAAAAAACCGGATACCGATTCGCAGACCCAGAGCCCCCCTTAGATAGTATGGTCTGTACGTGGAAAATTGGCGAATTTTGCTGAACGGGGTTCTGGACAAAGAGGCGAAACAAATGAATTTGCGGAGACAGCAATCGCAAATATCTTATAAGCAGCAGTTCAAAATTTACAGGAAATATGGGTGCAGTTAATCTTGAAAACCCTCTTGGGGAACTTCTGTCTCTGCGGAGTAGGGAAACAGCTACAGGTTCACGAAAGGAGGTCCTAAAAATCAAGTTAAACGTGCCCAGGTGTAAGTGTGGCCCAAGGGGACACATGGACAAAACCTCACCTCGTTGTAAATTTGAAGATAGGCTGCGCGTACTAGATATTTTCGACTCGCACTTGTATCGTTTTCGATGTAGTCAAAGATGTACTCTATGGAACGCGGAATTATACCACGGGTTTCCCCTTCTCTAGCACCCTCCATTGTGTAAGTCTTGCCTGTACCTGTTTGTCCATACGCGATAATTGTGGCGTTATATCCTGTCAAAGTCGACATGACCGCATCTTTGGCTGAGTGATCATACACAGACTTTTGCGTGCTGTCCTGCCCGTACACGTAGTCGAAGGTGAACTGGTGTGTAGAATACAGCAGGCCTTCACTCGCCTGGGCACTTCGATTAGACAGGGCAGCCAAGTTTTCAGATATTGTCATGACACGATGACCTTCGCTAACCATAACAGTATTCTGAAACTGTTTCCCACCAGTGAGCTCGCGCTCCAAAGGGGGGCGGACTCGAATAACAACTTTGAAGTTGCTCGAGCCAGTGAAACCAAATACCGATCCAGCATCAGAATCTTGTTCCGAGGCATCATACTCTGACTCCTGCGTAGGCGTGTCGGAGGATGTGTCTGGAAAGCCGACCCTTTGAGCCAGGTAAGCGTCTTGCGCAGTCGGGGAGTCTGTGCCCCAAGAAGCATCATAGTCTCGATTATCGGCAGCTTCTTCCATAATATTCATTTTCTTGCCGCGAAATTATTTTTTTTGAGCTCCAGAGTAAAAGAACAGTGTTACGATCCCACTGTAAGCAGCTCCGCTATTGTGAGGACACCCCACATGTGAACCTGCAGTACACGTATGGCCTCAACCAAATTTTGCGGTTGCGAGATCCCTCACAGCAACCTTAAATTTGAAAATCGAAGGGCTAAAGCTTTTAGCTGATGCAATCAACAGATAGAGCGCTCGGCATGTTTTTTTTCTTAATGTATGAGGTATAGCACACCGCTCTTCAACTTCAAGTCAGAACTCACGTCAGAACTCACGCTCCGTTTGAAGTGCAAGTGCAAGTTGAAGTTGAAGTTCGAAGTTGAAAGGAAGTCCAACCGAACGCAAGAGGCAAGTCATACGTGATACGAAGTCATACGTCATCCGTGATACGATAGTCTCATACGTGATACGATACAAACCGTAGAGATTCAGATTGGGATAGCGGATAGCGGTCGCGGTCGGGTGACAGACAGCGATATCGACATCGACAGTTCCCATACGACAGTTCAATAGAGCTGCCCAACTTAAACTGGTCCGTTCATTTTTAATAGTGGCAATTTTCCGAATCCGACAGTCCATATACGATTCCAGAGATCAAAATACGATACATTCCTTTGTTGCTCCCCAGGAATCTCTTCGGACCTGCCGATGTTCCCGATCTGAAAACATTGGACGGCTCAACTTTAGTTGGGCACCCCTACAGTTCAAGCGAAGGGGTACTGTATAAACTAGTTTATCCCTTGGAGTGACATGACAGTAGACAGTTGAACAGTTATGTGACACACCTACCCTACGGACCCCCCTAGCTACCCTATCTACCCTAGCTACCCAATAATCACACCTGTAAAGCAAGATGCATGTCACGGATAGGGTATCGGAGAGCACTAATAATTAAGAATTATTAGTGCAATAGTAATGCGGGCATAAGGGACCCGCAACGCAATATCGGAATGAAAACGAATGTAAATAATAATGCCAATGAGGTGGGCGGGCGGGATGATACCCTTCCCGAAAACAGATCAAGTGTCGGAGCAGAACTCTACAGAGTTCCCTACCTTATACTGCTGGTACAGCAATCTGCATTGACCCGGGCCCTTCGGTCCGGTCTGTCACATAACAAGAGTTATGTGACACAGCACCTCTCGCTCCGCTCGCTGCACTGTGACACATAACATCCAGTTATGTGACACACCTACCCTACGGACCCCCCTAGCTACCCTATCTACCCTAGCTACCCAATAATCACACCTGTAAAGCAAGATGCATGTCACGGAGACAAAACAAAGATCATACAGCAGGTAATAATACCAATAATAGCCCGCAGGCACACATACTGGCCAGCACATAGTGCTACAGGCTACTGCACTTCGGTCTCGGCTAGTGCTACTGCACGGTCGGCAGTCTAGTAATCAGCTGCTGCTGTCACTGCCACCCTTTGCTCGGTGGACGGTTGGATGTACCTCATGGCTGCTGCCTGGGTCATCCAGTGCCCGTGCCGCATGAACTCGGCGAATGACACCTTCTGGGCCACGACAGTGGCTCCACCAGACCTCATGCTCTGAGTCCCAAAAACTGCCATGGTCTCTGCTTCTGTCTTACCCGCTGCCTGAGCCACCATCCTGATGACCTCACGCCTGCAGGCGTGGTAGTCCATGTGCCTGCCATTCAGAGGCACCTGAGGGTCCCTGACGGCCTTCCTGCCGTCCCAGCCCTGGAACAGGTTCACTGACCCGGATAGCTGCCCCGCCTCGATAAGCCGCTCTGAGAGATCCACTGGGCAGAAATGCTTCCCTCCACGGGCCACGTACGCCACATCACCCTCGCAGTACTGGTCATTCTTCCTGGATGTGAGGAGAAAGACCATGTGGGTCGGATAGAACCTCATTGCCCCAACGAAGCCAGATCATCTTCATGTCCGAGTACCGCAGGCATCCCGCCCACATCACTGACCCCATGCATGCAACTGTCAGTCTGATGATGGAGAACCTGCCTTTGCTGTCTGTTTGGTACATCCTGATGCCGGTGGCCAACAGCACAACGGGCATGGCTGCCTTCCTATTCTTCACACCCAGCCCGAACATCCTCCGAGCCTGCTCCCGAACTGCCTTGCACAGCTCCGTCTTGGTGGGGTTCTTACTCTGGAACCCGAGTCTCCGGACCGAAATAGCGCGAATATTACTTAGGGTTTGTAACGCAGATTGAGCTTATGGGCGTCCGGAGACTCTGGAAGTACTTGTCAGGGGGGGTCCTCCGAATCCCCTAAAATTTGTATGGTGGCAGCAGGGGGTTATATAATGCAGGTTTACTGCTTGACGCATGTCCAGGAGATGCCTGGAACTCCTAGTACAAGAGATACCAGTGTCAAAATCACCAGTTGGCCAGCGAAACAGGGTATCTGCAGTTTCAAAATAAAGTAAAATGTCATAACTTTTTCATTTCAAGGTTATTTCTTGTGAAAGACGCGGCGAATCCCATGAGCATCTTGCCCCTAGTTCATTACAACGTGTCACATGCCATGAAAGGTACTTAATGACATGTTGCTATTAGCCGTCAATATAAGAGAGGTCCCGTCTTTCTCTATAGGTGCTTTACCGCTATCAATATGATATGCTATATGCTATTTGATATAGTGCAAGCTTACATTCCAAATATATATACTAAATACATAGTATTTTCCATTAACGCCTCTTCCTCTGGCCAGGCTCTAGTGAAGAATGCGATGAGCGTTGAGGTCTCTTCATACCACTGCCACGTTTCTCTTGTGCCTCTGTCAAAACAAGTCCACTTGGTGTCGAGCAAATGTCACACATCTTGCAACCTCGTGACACTTTGATTTTGTCGCCAAAGTGATCCAATAACATTTGGTGTCTACAATCTTTGATGTTGAAACAATATTTGCCCATCTCTTTGAGTTTGCTTCGTTTCGATTCTTGATTTTCTGTATTCTTTTGAAACACGATTTTGATATTTTGCAAGTTCTTTGGTGAGAACAACAACATGCAGTTAGCCCGCTCGCCATCTCTTCAAGGAGCACACGTCCCGCCCTATGCGAACCCTACCCACTACCCTAAGAATGGGCGCCATAGGAGCATAGGAAAGGCAAATTCACTTTTGAAAAGTGCCCCCTTTTCCTCACACCCGGCTCTACATAGCTATGTGCTCCGTTTTGTGATGTCACAAAGTGATACCCCCGACAGGTGGGGTCTGAAACCCTGCGATGCAGGAGCACACGTCCCGCCCTATGCAAACCCTACCCACTACCCTAAGAATGGGCGCCATAGGAGCATAGGAAAGGCAAATTCACTTTTGAAAAGTGCCCCCTTTTCCTCACACCCGGCTCTACATAGCTATGTGCCCCGTTTTATGATGTCACAAAGTGACCCCCCCGACAGGGGGGTCTGAAACCCTGAGATGCAGGAGCTCAGGTCCCGCCCTATGCGAACCCTACCCACTACCCTAAGAATGGGCGCCATAGGAGCATGAGAAAGGCAAATTCACTATTGAAAAGTGCCCCCTTTTCCTCACACCCGTCTCTACATAGCTATGTGCTCCGTTTTGTGATGTCACAAAGTGATACCCCCGACAGGGGGGGTCTGAAACCCTGCGATGCAGGAGCTCAGGTCCCGCCCTATGCGAACCCTACCCACTACCCTAAGAATGGGCGCCATAGGAGCATAGGAAAGGCAAATTCACTTTTGAAAAGTGCCCCCTTTTCCTCACACCCGGCTCTACATAGCTATGTGCCCCGTTTTATGATGTCACAAAGTGACCCCCCCGACAGGGGGGTCTGAAACCTTGCGATAAAGGAGCACACGTCCCGCCCTATGCGAACCCTACCCACTACCCTAAGAATGGGCGCCATAGGAGCATAGGAAAGGCAAATTCACTTTTGAAAAGTGCCCCCTTTTCCTCACACCCGGCTCTACATAGCTATGTGCCCCGTTTTATGATGTCACAAAGTGATACCCCCGACAGGGGGGGTCTGAAACCCTGCGATGCAGGAGCTCAGGTCCCGCCCTATGCGAACCCTACCCACTACCCTAAGAATGGGCGCCATAGGAGCATGAGAAAGGCAAATTCACTTTTGAAAAGTGCCCCCTTTTCCTCACACCCGGCTCTACATAGCTATATGCTCCGTTTTATGATGTCATACAGTGATACCCCCGACAGGGGGGGTCTGAAACCCTGCGATGCAGGAGCTCACGTCCCGCCCTATGCGAACCCTACCCACTACCCTAAGAATGGGCGCCATAGGAGCATAAGAAAGGCAAATTCACTTTTGAAAAGTGCCCCCTTTTCCTCACACCCGGCTCTACATACCTATGTGCTCCGTTTTATGATGTCACACAGTGATCCCCTCGAAAGGGTGGGGTCTGAAAACCCTATCTAAAAGGCGTATGCATGGCCTCACGTGCTTTGCGCTACACATCAAAACAACACTTTGCCATCTCCCCCAAGGCCCACATAGGCCAAAGAAAGTGAAGAGAAGTGAATTACCTTTTTAAAACTTCACCGCTTGCTCCTCATCCGAGTTGCATAGCTCCCTTGAGGAAGGAGCTTCGAAACCCTATTTTGTGCAATGCACACGCCAACTCAATGTACACGCGTGTATAACAAACAAACATCCGCCCTAGGGCTTCAATACGCCACGGGACCTAAAAGAGGAGTGCAATACCTTTCCAAAAGAGTTTCATTTGCTCGGTTCCGAGCTCTATAGCTCCCTCGAAGAAATATCTAAGATGACCAATTATCTGCAATGCACAAGCCAGCCACAAACCGTGGTTAGAATAACTCACAAACATCCGCCCTAGGGCTAACGTACGCAAGTTAAACTGAAAGGGGGCACTCTTAGCTGCCGAAAACTTTTTGATTTGCTCGGTTCCGACATCTGTAGCTCATGCTATGAAATATTAAAGATGCCCTAGGAACAGCGGATCCTGCGGCTGCTCAATTTTCATGCGTGAATAACAAACAAACATCCGCCCTAGGGCTCCAATACGCCACGGGACCTAAAAGAGGAGTGCAATACCTTTCCAAAACAGTTTCATTTGCTCGGTTCCGAGCTCTATAGCTCCCTCGAAGAAATATCTAAGATGGCCAATTATCTGCAATGCACAAGCCAGCCACAAACCGTGGTTAGAATAACTCACAAACATCCGCCCTAGGGCTAACGTACGCAAGTTAAACTGAAAGGGGGCACTCTTAGCTGCCGAAAACTTTTTGATTTGCTCGGTTCCGACATCTGTAGCTCATGCTATGAAATATTAAAGATGCCCTAGGAACAGCGGATCCTGCGGCTGCTCAATGTTCACGCGTGAATAACAAACAAACATCCGCCCTAGGGCTCCAATACGCCACGGGACCTAAAGGAGGAGTGCAATACCTTTCCAAAACAGTTTCATTTGCTCGGTTCCGAGCTCTATAGCTCCCTCGAAGAAATATCTAAGATGGCCAATTATCTGCAATGCACAAGCCAGCCACAAACCGTGGTTAGAATAACTCACAAACATCCGCCCTAGGGCTAACGTACGCAAGTTAAACTGAAAGGGGGCACTCTTAGCTGCCGAAAACTTTTCGAATTGTACGGTTCCGACATCTGTAGCTCATGCTATGAAACATCAAAGATGCCCAAGGAACAGCGGAGCCTGCGCCTGCTCTACGTTCACACGTGAATAACAAACAAACATCCGCCCTAGGTCCAACATAGAACACGGAAACCAAAAGAGGAGTGCAATACCTTTCCAAATCAGTTTCATTTGCTCGGTTCCGAGCGCCATAGCTCATGCAACGAACTAGCGAAGATGACGTTCACGTGAATTAAGTATCGCAATCTTCGAGAAGCCTACGCGCTTAAGCTGACGTCCTTGAGGTTGCAGTGAGGCCTCGCCGCATAAAACAAAAGTTACTGATATTATTAACAAAATATTCAACTCTCAGACCATAAACATATCGGCATCATGAGCCAGTCGGGAGCGAAATACGTTGTTGAGCTGCCGACTGCCGAGGTCCGTAAGAAAAAGGTAGACATTTATCGTCTAAATTCTGGCTTTTGACGAGAAAGACCAGAGTTTAAACGAGCTCCACAATCATCAAGTAACGCAGCCCTCGAATCGAATCGCGGGTAGCCGCGCGAAGCGCGGCTCGTCTAAACTCTGGGGACGAGAGTAGTGGGGTTCTGGTCCTTCAGAACCAGAGCCACGTCATGCACCGCGTGGATAGCCCCTGATGCCGTCTTAACCACTGAGTACGTATGTGCCTGCCCTGTCCATGACGAACCTCAGATACAATGCCACTGTCACCGGCAATGCAGGGCAACACTCCCGCGGTGGTTGTCTGGCTGCACACCACCTGGAGAACCTCCCGAATGCTCCCAAGTAACTATTACACCAGCTGCCCACTGCCCTGGTGGTCACCATATCCATCTTCATGCTCCTCAGCAGCTCCTGCTCCAAGGGGTCCCTAGGGCTGACCTCCACTTGCCTCCAGAAGGCCGAGTCCAGATGCCCTCTTGCTCATGCCGAAAAGTCCACCCGCAGAGCCATCACCCTGAAGTTAGGCGGGCCCACGGCTCTCTCATTAGCCCGGCCCTCACCAGGCAGGAACAGAGCCTCCGCCGTATCCCTGGGGAGCTCCCTCCAGTCCCGTACGAAGGGTGCGAAGTGTTGCCCGTCCGGACAGAGGATGGGCCACCAGTGCCTGCCAATGAGTGATGATTATTATCAGGAGCAGTGGTTGTTTTTCTGCGCAACCCGTCTTAGTGTTTGCTTCAAAGGCAGATACCGTATAAGCCAATATATATATCTTTCGATATAATTCTTTGGAAATTGCTTTGCACGACGTACTGTAAGAATATGTTGTGTTCTAGACCTTTGCACGTGAAACCATCCAGAATTGAAAATTTTTCATCAGTTATGTGACGTGACCTAATACCATTATTATAATCATAATTGCTCATAAGGGTCCTCTTCGGAATTCGAAATTTATCCACCTCGACAGGTTTGAAAGACTTCAAATGAACAATACGCCAGCAGTTATCGAGAAGATACTGCAACGCCAGGAACATTTTGTCAAAATGGAACTACGGAAAGAATTTTCGGCCCAGCTCTGCGACAAGTTGTGCGAAAACTTATCCGACTGCCAAAACCTTGAAGCTTATCTTGCAGTTCTTCCGGGGCTTGCAATATACGCTTGCTCAGCCGAACAACGCACTATTTGTGTGGAACGTGCTGCACAACTCCGCCGTCACCGCCTAAGATAAACAAAGGCGGTCGCACAAATCACCCCAAGCGTCACCACCGCTGCAGCTTTTGCGGCGTCCATTTGCTGCTTTGCCTCTGCCACCACAGTTGCATATGAAATCGATCCATCCTTTCCGCGTCTTAAAGCTGCAAGGCCGGTTTTGGGTAAAACTTGCCCTTTAAACCACGTTGACAGCAGTCCCGGGAAATCGTCGAATTCGATGGTTTGGCCGAGTGACAGAAGCGCCTGAGCGTTAGGCAGCCACACAGTGCTGAACTGCTCTGCTGCGCTGCCCAGCACCTGCTCCGGCAGGTCATCCCCTGATGAGAATCCCGAGTAGTAGTAGCCTATGGTTTCGTCGAATATCATTGCTGCCTCGAGGGCGGCGTTTACGCCTTGACCAATCGGTGGGAAGGCACACCCTGCATCGCCGATCAACGCGAAGCGTCCGCTATGGAATTTAGACTTTTAGAGCACTGAATCGATTTGGCGATGTGGAAGCATTTGCGGTGTATAGCCTTCTCGAGTTCCTCGTCACTCACAAAGTTGATCAGGTTTCCCGATGACACCCCAGGCATTTCTTGCTCCCTGACGTATGGAATGGTTTTATCAACCACTTTAAGATATGCCTTTAGTTCATCTACAGTGTGGAACTTTTTTTCAGTCCCAAAGCCGAGCTGACAGAACCACTTCGCGCTCCCGGGCCCTTTGTCGCCATTTACTGCACCCTGCAGCCACAACGTCTTTGCACAAAGTATGATCAAAATCTGTAAACAAAGGAAAGGACACGTCAACCGTGGGATATGTTTTCAACCGGTGACATTCCATCAATATTACTTCCTGTTCCTGCTACGATCCCCGTTGGTGTTTGTTGAAGGGACGCGCTGGTCCAAGAAGGGACTTGCCGACTCGAGGTGACACGTGTAACTCGTGCACTCACGGACGCAAGAGCTCTGCCCGATATTCCAAAGGGCCTTCACTGAGCTCGACTTGTCGGTTAGCTCCTGGACCCTGACGAGTTAAAATCCTGATATGCACAGGTTAAAGCGGATCGACAAAGTTCCGTTCAGTCGATGTTTGCAGCAGGTTCCAGCGGTGCATGCGGTACAAGTGATAAGAGAAATCAGTGCGAAGATTGTGGGAGCAAAGAAGAGCAGCTGCAGCAGTGTAAAGCCATGTCAACTGCGATTCTTTGACGATAAACTTACTTTCGGTGGTTTACATTCGTTCACGAGGGCCACATCATCTCCCCTGTATATAGACTTCTGAGACTGCATCCGAGGGGCCGGCAAGAAGAACGTGCACACAAGAAGGCAAGCGAGTAGGAAAAGAAGATTCTTACCGCAACTGCGAAAGGGATCAAAGAAAAGCTGTAGAGCACAGAGGGGTCAAGCTGGTCGCCAACTTTGTCCAGCGCAATCATCGTGGACCAGTTTTTGTTCGTCTTACGCGAGACGTTGAAGCTGGGGTCCTGTTTTTCCATAGCCTGTCTCACGACCGACCCAGCGCCATCCGCCCCAAATACAAAATCGTACAGTAAACACTCATATTTAATGAAACAGAGATCGGCTCCAGCCAGCCAAATCACTAAAATCGTGACCCCCCGCCGGCGCCGGCGCCTTGAATTGTTCATTAGAAGGAACGCGATTCATGAGCCAGCCAGCACCATTCGTTATTTTCCTCACGTCAGCCTTACAAACTGAAATTTTCGAGAAAACTGTGTGCTGATTTTTCGAAGTGATAAAATGGACCCAGCGAGTAGGCAACAGCTTAGAGAGCTGCACACAGACATGAAGGACGGCATAATTTCACAGTCTGACTACGAAGATCTGAAAAAATCATCCTAGCGACTTTCATAGCGAGATCGAGCACATCAGCGCCGACACCTGTGACGAGTACTCCGCCGGTTTCCAGTATCCCTATCCCTGCGATTATGCCGGAACGTGGTCAGATTTCTGAAGTGCAAATAACCGCAGAATCTCCTTGTGTTGTTGACCTTGTCGCCGAAGTTTCGGAAGCCCCTCTCGTTGTGTCAAATGGCACACTCCCCAGCAAGCGGCATGCGTCCTTGTTTAGCCATGGTTTCTCACGATATGTGAAAACCAAGGGTGGTGAGTTTTGCTCATAGCTAGAATAGTCTAGACCAGCTGCAATAAAGTGATATAGCACTTGGTGCCTCCTTAAGCAAGCTTGGCAGTTATTTTGCTCATAGCTAGAATAGTCTAGACCAGCTGCAATAAAGTGATATAGCATGAAAATCATTTGTGAATGCAGTGCTGTAATGTTATGGGTTTTGCATAACCCGCGTAACCAGATGCAATACACGGATAGAGCATGAAAACCTTCTGTGAGTTCAGTGTTAGGTGTAGTGTTTGTCTTTGTTACATGATGGTTTACACTATGTATGGCACTTAGTGCCCGCTAAGTAAGGCGTATAATCATATGCATAGCTTATATTATGGTGTACACACCATAACACCAATAATTGCCTAATGCCATGTGCAATAATTAGCCTAAAGCCATGTGCACCGCGTCAAGTTATGCCAGCGTCAATTCCTTATGTTAAGATTGCCGAAAGCATGCCAGCCAGCGAGCGCCTTCCTTATTTTGGACCTCTTCCTTATTTTTTTTGGTCCAGCCAGCCAAATCACTAAAATCGTGACCCCCCCCCACCCAAAAAAAACGCTGGCTGATTCCTTAACGGTGAATTCCTTAATACTGAGTGT
>LGRX02017615.1:0-20334 GCA_001247695.2 Cymbomonas tetramitiformis
TCACCGTGGATAGACTCACCCCAATGGAGTCGGGCCAGGACAAGTTCGCGGACAGGAGTGCGGAGATTCCGCCTCCCCCTGTGGACGTGAGCGGTCGTAAGGAGATGGCGGTGGAGTGCATTGAGAGGTCACGCACGAGGAGACGAAGCGGGCGGACATGGACGGAGTACATGGTCAAATGGGTAGGTATGCCGCGCTCCGAGAATGAATGGAAAACTCGCGAGGACCTCGAGTTCGATG
The DNA here is from genome assembly GCA_001247695.2 of Cymbomonas tetramitiformis. Lineage (NCBI taxonomy): Eukaryota > Viridiplantae > Chlorophyta > Pyramimonadophyceae > Pyramimonadales > Pyramimonadaceae > Cymbomonas > Cymbomonas tetramitiformis. The sequence continues at coordinate 241 of LGRX02017615.1, forward strand.
GAGTTGGCCGAAACGGGATACCTAACCGCGCTCTTCAGGAGTTCGAGAAGGTCGAGGCCAAGAGGCAAGAACGTGAAAAGAGTAGAGTCACTCGCAAACGCGAGGAGTCAGCAGGAGCGGTATGGTTGACGGATCCTGAAGAGTTACAGGCGGACGGAATGGCGTGGATCCCGGAAGAACGAGCCGACGACGAGGTGGGCACATTCGCGACGGTGTCGTCCACTAGTTTCATGCCATCCCAAGGACCTGGTCGAGGAGCGGCACGCCTACAGCCGTCTCGACGCCCAATACGGATCTTGGTGTTGTTTTGTGGCACAGGCTCCGTCGAACGACAGTTCAGCAAGCAATTTCCTGGGTGTGAGGTAGTCTCGGTGGACATCCAGAACCGATGGAAGCCCACCCACTGCGAAAACATCCTGCACTGGGACTATCGGCAGTTCTCGCCCAAGCACTTTGACGTCATTTGGGCGAGCCCTCCATGCACGGAGTATAGCCAAGCCAAAACGGTAGGGATACGAAACTTGCGTGGTGCCGACAGGCAAGTGCGGAGAACGCTGGAGATCATCAAGTACCTCCAGCCGAGCTTCTACTTCATCGAGAACCCGCGTGGCCGAGCTCCTCATGGGTTACACACTCGCCGATGCATGCAAGGGTTGCCACCTCCGCATCTGGCTACGTATTGTAAGTATGGTATGCCCTACAAGAAACCCACCCACTTCTGGACCAACGCGCCTATCACCACCCTGAAGTCTTGCGACCCCGAAAACCCCTGCGACTTCAAACGCCGTTATGGGCGGCACGAGAAGATGGCGCAGAGCGGCTCCGCCAGCAGAGAGTCGGGCGACCCTAGACCAGGCATGGGAGCTGGATGGCACGTGTATGGCATCCCCGCAGCCTTGCTTAAACAATTATTCAGCTCTCTACCGGTGGAACAACCCTTGGGGGCAATCGCAGCGGTGTGTGAATACCTAGCGGAGCTGCTTTGGAGAGATGAAAATGAGATAGATCTCAACGATGAAAGAGTCTGCGCTAATCCGGAAGAAGCTGACGAGGAGCCGGTGACCTTGATGCCGGAGTACAACCCTACGCCGCCACCAGTGATGTCCGACGACAGCGAGTGGGACACCATGGGCTCCGAATCAGCCTAACGACTGTGCATCTAAGCACAAGCGAGGACGCTTCCCACCTGAAGGGGGGGGGGAGTTGTGCTAGGACAACACACGGTGTCATGCGCGGATGACTCGGCAATGTCATACATGCCAGAAGTGTCGTACGCGCCTTACAGCATTAGCGCCCGAGACCCCTGTTGAGGAAGAGACCCCCCTTATATGGGAGTACACAGTACCACTGTACTGTGTAATAATGTGACATGCAGAATACTGGCACATCATACTGCATGATAATGTAGTGCAAGCATATGATAGGTTGATGAGACTTGGCCATGCTGACTAGGATTACCTCAGATACAGCAAGCCCTGCAGGTGCAGGGCCATCAGGGGCAAACCCTGCAGGTGCACGGCCATCAGGGGCAAGCGCTGCTCCAGGGCCATCAGCGGCAAGCCCTCTCCCATCAGCGGGCATTGTATCTCCTGCAGCTGGAACTCCACCTCTAACTTCAGCTGCTTCACCTGCTCAAGGCACTCGTGCACCTCGAAGACTCTCTACAGCAAGCCCTGCAGGTGCAGGGCCATCAGGGGCAAACCCTGCAGGTGCAGGGCCATCAGGGGCAAACCCTGCTCCAGGGCCATCAGCGGCAAGCCCTCTCCCATCAGCGGGCCTTGTATCTCCTGCAGCTGGAACTCCGCAGCGGCCAATTCCTGCATTCATCATGGAGCAGGGTGATGAGGAGATTGTGTCCCCTTCAAAGACTCCGAAGACCGCCGATGAAACCGAGGCAGATGAGCAAAAAAAAACAGGCTGCCATTCGCAAGTATGCATCTTCCCTCCTGAGATTTACTTATACCACCATTGCTTTTTTTGATGGTGTATGTGCATTACTAAAACCAAGTACACGTTGCTTCTGTGGGCCATCAGGCAAATCGATGACATGCATAAGTTGGTCGACAATAATAATCCATGTGCGACATCGTGGAAAATCCCCATTCGGTACATCGATGATGCAGAAGGAGCGTATCGCCCTCGACCACTGGACGAACATCACGCCCAGGCTATTGCCGAAATGATGTACTGGAACCCACACACCGGTTTGGGATCTCCAGCCCTGATTGCTGTCCAGGAGGATCAGGACGATGCAACAAGCACCAACCCAGAGGCATTCGTTTGGGCGGACATCGGGCAAGGCAGATACAGGTAAGACCCATTGCGTTGATGGATGCATGCATATGTGTTCCAACTAGACGTAGCGTAGCGATTTCTTATTGGATGCCAGATTGCCAGTGATGCACCTATATCTATAACTTGTCTCAGGCTCGTCCTAGCCTACGTGATTTCTTATTAGGGGCCTTACAGTAATCACTCACCAATAAGAAAGTCCTAAATATGGGGTCAGCCAGCGAATTTCGTCAAGTTGTGACCCCCCCCCCGCCAGCGCCAGCGACCTATGAAATTGCTAAGAATAAGAAATCCCGATTTCGTAGCTCAGCCAGCCAATTTCTTATTCTTATTGCTTAAGGAGGAGGCAGCCAGCTATCATGAAATTGGCACTCAGCGACGGCCACAGTGGTAAAATTTTAGTATGGATCCTGAAAGCCGTGAGCAGACATGTGATAGTTGATAAGTCACTTTTCGCCGACCAGCCAACGTTTGCACCTCCGTTCGAAAAACTTCAACAGTCTGTATGATATTTTTATTGAGATAAATTGTGTATAAGCATCAAAATCCTTGTTAAATCAAGTAAACCCACCAAATAATCCAGCCAAAATTTCTTAACCATTTTTCACTATGATTCAAGCCAGCCAGCCCCTTGATTTCTTATTTTGGCAAATTTCTTAAGAAATTAAAGCTAGCCAGCAAATTTCGTCAAGTTGTGACCCCCAAACATTATTTGGTTTCTTATTGCTATTATTTCTTATTAGGGGCCTTAGACGTCCGGGGGCAGCTTCAATGTCTACTATGGGGTGGACGACCGTGAAGCGAGCCACTGCCTCCGGTGAATATAGGTATGTTGGTGGTCTGCCTGAGGCTGAAATGGCTAACGCCACAGATGGAGCTTGGTTGGTAGCACTGCAGAAGGCAAAGTAGGCTGATGCAAGCAACTCACATTGCTGAATGCGATGGTTATGCTAAGTGATGTTAGGATGAGACACTCAACTGCACTATACGACCAAACTGGATGTATGGGTACTGTAAGTCAAGGCTGGATAGTATATGTGCTGTAAGACCAAACTGAATAGTACATGCACTGTACGACCAAGCTGGATACTATATATATGTACAGTAATATGCCCAACTCTCGCTATTATCGTAGTCGCATTATCTATATCCTTAAATATTCCCCGCGCGAAATCGCCTTAGTCATAATGCTAATGTGTGATATACCAACCACGATAAAGACCACTATACTTTTCCGTGCTGCTTGATTTCGACAATTTCTTAACAGATATGTGTAATATGAGTATAGGGTTCGGTGAAACTAGCGTCTCGATTTCTTAATAAGGGGGGTTTTCACATCTCTGGTTTGAAATTGCTTGCGGGTGGTTTCTTATGGGTTTCTTAGTTTTTGGCGAGAAATCTAGCGGGTGGTTTCTTGTAGGTACCGTTTCTTATAGACCGCGACTTACTGTACTCCAACTTACACGCGCCAGATTTTGTATATTCTTATCCATTTTACCGTCTCACTCCGTTTGGTCGGTTGATGATGTGCATCTGCAAGTTAAGGTGCCCGAAAATCATACTTCAGAGGTTGCTTTCATAGAATGATTGGCAATGCAGACAGGATAATCATGGACTTCGCAGACACGCCTTCGTCGCAAAATAATAGTATATATGTACTTGTAGGTCCTTCGATCCGAGCGGACGAGTACCGGGTATCTGATAGGCTAATAATTCGGCAGGTCCAAGACTTTCCAAGATCATAAGCTCTATTTCTTGCCTAAACTACTCATTTGCCCCCTTTTCCCGTCAGCGACGCACCTGCTTCTACTTCTACCATAGTCATGCCATCCAAGCGGCAGTCTGTTTTCACATACATCGACCAGTTTGCCAAAAATCACGGGGAGTCTTACCCATGCAGCAGTACAGTTCTTCTTCCGCCGGGTATGGCTATCCAAAAGTTGTGGCAGAACTACAATACACAATGCGTCGACGGCGAAGGCATGGAATGCTCACTCAGCCTTTTTTGTCGTGTGTTCAGAGAGGAGCTTAGCTCTTGGGTCAAGTTCCGTCGGATGAATTGATGCTATATAGCGACAGCATATAGCTTTGTCATTGAGCAAATTGACTTATCGTTGGAACACCGTTAAATATGATTGTATTCGAACATATTTTGAATGAAATTATTATCGACGTTTCACATTTCCAATGTTGTGACATGCTATGTTTGTGACATGCGGGCCTTCGATCCGACCCACCTGAAAGAGGTCATTTGATAGGCCAACTGAAATCACGACGGCCACACTACTGAGAAATTTAAGCACCTACCTTGTCCTCACAACTCACTTTTCAGCTTGGCACTTTTCTTTCTTCACCTGCCACCTCATCCAACCATGCCATCCAAGCGAGAATGTATTGTTGCCTATGTTCTTGGCATGTATGCAACATGCCCTACTGCCCCCAGAATGAGAATGAGGAATTTTGACTATCTTCCTCATTGGCTACTATCCCGAGATCCTTGTGGGAGGACCTAGAACGCTCTAGATCCTCCCACAAGGATCACTTTTTCAATAATTTATTTAGGCGCCCCACGAGCTTTCTACAAGTCAACACCAAGGAATACTTTCCACATGGGACCTATACTAAGTAGTATGGTGCGTGGTTTGACGAGAATCCATCATATATACTCCTAGCTAATGCATTTATAGCATGCCCCAACCAAATTTTGAACTGCTACGCCTTTTAAAGCTTCAAAAGCGGGGTGTATCTTCCATAATTTTTTGCCAATCGTATATCGATCCTTTGCCACCATAGACACGATATATCTCAAGATATGCATGTATATTAATCATGTTTGGGTCAAAATACGACTTGGATAATGTATATTGGACACATCACACGAACGCGGTCACATGGGTAAGATATACACATTCCTTAAGTATGGGGATAATTTCGCATTTTGGGCGTGAGTCTTGGTCCATTTTAAGCTTTAAGGCTAGATCTTTGCCTTCGTGAGCACTTCAGTACTTTAATATGACTTCAAAGTCTCCTTGGGATTTTTTGGGGATTTTTTGAACGGTTAGAACTACCGCTAGAGGTTCTAGAATACGATTTTCAGACCCCGATAATGATGGAAATATTGAATTTCGACGGTACTACACCATGGCATGCGCATATGCGGCGATTAATCCGGCCAGTATGATATTAAAGGGCTTGCAAAATTAGTTTTGGTCATATTCTCGAGGGTTAACAACATACGCACCAACCCGAGCTCGTGTAGCAAGGCCTAGAGTTGTCGGTACCCTAGATCCTTGTGGTAGGATCTAGCATTTTGATTAAAATTCTGTGAAAGCACCCACCCAAACCACGCTAAGATTAAAGGTCAAACCATCGACATTTCAAGCAAAGAAATGTTATAGATAATTCAAAAGGTTCATAAATATTGCCCCAAAGCATATGCCGGGCCACTATATACGACATACAAGGTCGCCATGACCATTTGCGCTAGATTCTTGTGGGAGGATCTGGATTAAGGATAGTAGCCATCATGGTATGACTGTCCGAATGTTGTGGAGGAACTACAATGAATGTTATATGTGCAGGAATGCGGAAGGCAACAAATGCACGTTGGGGTATTTTCGATGTGTGTTTCGAAACGACCTTGCCTTTCGGTTCAAGTTCCGACAGGTTCAGCCGTAACGTTACCGTCAACGTTACCTGTCGCGGCAATTGAAACCACGGCGGCTACGAGTCAGAATGTTATCTTGATTCCACTTTGATTTCGAGTAAGACTTAGGATTGCAACCTCCCGAGGGTTAGATTTTCGACTACTTTTCGATAAGAATAGTATACTTAAACATATGTTAACAATGTGGTAGAAGTGTATAATGTTCATTCGTCAATGGCTTGTGTTTCTTGCCGATATGCTGATGTGCCTGTGTATGGGGTTTTCTGCCTCGGTTGTGTTTTTGTCTTTGATTAAAAAATCGGCGACTAAGTGATCCCGCATGTGCGAGATATACGAATTTGATTGGACCAAAAGTACACTACTCTTGCACGACCCGCGGTCCACTCACGACCAGGTACAAAAGCTCTTGCCCGACCCTTGAAGATTCATTTCCCCTTGTTTCTTCTAACATACGCACCTTCAACCATACCTTCAAACATCTGCTGCTTACCTTGAAAGCATTGCCATCTGCAGGTATTATAGCTCCACATTTATCCTCACAATATATATATTTTCGACTTTTGCTATGGGTTTCGCACGACTTTCGCTTCAACTGCTAATCACCTTGCAAGCATTGTTATCTACAGGTATAAAATCCTGCAACATCGTGGCCACGTTATGCCTTCAATTCTACGATTCGGAGTTTATGGGACACGCGATCGTGATGAAGACACTGCAGACGCTATCAATACACATGGAATGGTCCACCTGCGATGTCCTCAATGCAATGTAGACCGCTGGATGATATGTAAGTTCTTGAACACCTTCGAGGACAGACATACGGGACACCGACAAGACTTAGGGATCGTTTGGTGGCGCTACACCCGGAGAATTCGGAAATACATGTTCTTTGACCTTCAAGAACCGGAACTTTATCCCGACCAGAGCCCAATAGGGAACGAATGGGTTACCCCAAGGAAACTGGTCATTCCAATCGACGTCGTCACTTGGGCGCTTATTATTCCGCGGCAACAACGAGAAGAGGAAATCGACCTATATTGCGTGCGATGCAATTGCCTTGACCAATAAAGCTCTGCCATTTATGTTCTCCGATAGAGCGTCAACATTGCGGTCAACGTTACCTCGCTATCGAGGGAATTAAAACCTACAAGTGCCGCAAATAATTGTGGATTGAAGATATAGATTCCAATGTATCAGCAATATAGTAGCCTTAGCACTGTGAAATGATCGAAATCTCTTGCCTAGAAGACATCATAGACAAATATTTGGTGTATTTTGAATAAATTTGTATGATGATATAGATTTGTGTATCATATGCAAGTACAGTAATCGCTCACCTTTAAGAAAACCGGAGATTTTGGGCCAGCCAGCCATTCCCGTCGACTTGGGTACCCCCCCTTCCCCCGCCAGCGTCGCGTCCTAAGAGAATCGCTAAGAATAAGGAATTTCGGATTTCGAGCCAGCCAGCTAATTTCTTAAACTCATCCACGTCCACGTAACTCAACCCAGCAGCTTTCTTAAAATTTAGAGAGTCCACCACTGTTACCAACTGTTGAACTGTACAATATGGACCCAGAGAGCCGTGCGCAGCTCAAAGAATTGAAGCAAGACTATGACGACGCGATTATTTCTGAAGCTGACTACTTAGAACTTAAAGATATCGTGCTAAACGCTGTCAAGTCAAAAAATTCCCATTTTTCATAGAATTTAAGAGAATCCACTCTCGGTGATCTGCCAGCAACCAATTTCCTTATTTTGGAGAATTTCCTTAGCAAAAAAAACCAGCCAGCTATTCTCATCAACTTGGGTACCCCCCAAAACGCTGGCTGCTTCCTTAACGTCGAGTTTCCTTAAAGGTGAGCGATTATTGTACCCATCTCAGTTGCAACTTATTTTACGGGAATTGAAGCACCTGAATACGCACATTCATAAACGTGTACCGTGCATGCTGGCCTAAATTGCACATGGATGTACCCATATTTGCATACTTGTACATGATATGCACGCATATGAGCAAAAATGCAACAAAAAAATCTACCGGGACTCGCCGAGTACGAAAGCATCATGCACAAATAAATAATTCGAGTAATATTTTGTAATAAAAATTGCGGGACGACTTACGTGTCGCTTACGTGTCGCTTACGTGGCACATTTCAGATGACGTGGCAATAACTTTTAGACGACGAAAATTGTGTCAAAATGAAGGTTTTTAGACGACGATCGAGATTCATTTATTCCCAATAGTCTGTTGTATGGACCCCAGAACGTTGCAAACCCTAAGTCTTAGTCTAATTTAGTCCATAAGCTCTGGGAACAAGAGTAGGGACAGGGTGCTAGTGTCGACATTTACGATATAATTAAAAATATTATTTAAATGCCATCACTGGTTTGGACCCGTCAACATTTTTGACTGCCCCGTCAGCGTCACCGTGATCGCATCGGCGCGTCATGAGCGGCGCCGGCGTCTGTAAAGCGCATGTCATAATCGACAATCTTAATGTCCAAAAGTGCGAAAGCAACGGGCCAACGCCCGCCAACGCTAGCGCCAAGTCCTTCGGCATAATCGAAGATAATGTGTTTGCAAGAATCTCCGTTCATAGTCTTCTCCATGTCACACAACGATTCGATCTGATGGCCCATCATAAACGAGTGGATCTTCGGCTGGGAGATTTCTGCCACGATAGCAAGGGCTTGCTTCTGTTATCTGATATCTCAACACAAGTATGACAGAACCGGACAATATTCAGTCGGCAAAATCTAATGATCGACATTGTGCCAATTCTGCGAAGACTATTTTAATGCACAGTACTGATCGTTAGATTATACAGTACTGACTCTGTGGAGAGCTGGAGACTTTGTTCAATGTTTTCCGGTTCTCGTTCTGTCATACTCATACAGTGTCACTGTAGTGGTAGTTGCTTTGAATCGAAGCCGAAGGATTGTCCCTTCAACTGCGATAGCGCTACTGCAATCGCAGAATACAGAAGGCTTACATTCGTCGTTGCGCATCAATAAAACTTTGCGGGGGAGTATCAATTTTTCTGCACACCAGTTCTAATCCGCCCTAAGCGCTGTTCGATTTGCAGCCTACACGGGGAAACGAGCTGCGCGAGCTGACGTTCACTAATTTGTAACTCCAAAACTTAGGTTTCAGTTATGAAGCTCTGCATTCCTTCGCAAACCTGCCTAAATGCGCCTGCTATGGCAACGCTCTTCAACCCAAAAGCAGCTGAGCGAAAGAGACAGAATAGCGCGAAACCCCGTCATTTCCAGTGCACCTCTGAGCTCCGGGCGGAAAATATCTCGATAGTAAACCGTCGTCAACTGGTTGGGCTCGGAATGGCGAGCTTATCAATAGTTGAGGGCTCGAAGCCAGCTTGGGGATTCGAAATACCTCCGCCTGGTCAGTTTTCTAATCTGGAGGTTGCTCTTTAAGCTAGTGCTACGTTAAGTAATTTTAAAGGCACAGAAGCACGCTATTCTATGAATAATCCGCTTATGTCTCTGGGCCGGATGTTATCAGAAAATGACGGTGACTTCTGCGCTGGCAACAGGGTACAGGAGATATAACGACAAACTTGACGGCTATGTCTTCGTTTACCCAGATGATTGGCAGAAGATTACGGTTGGTTTCTTTATTTCCTTCTCCTATTTCATTTTTACAAGTAAAGGGCCACAGCAGCAACCTGCGTATACACTTAAAAGAGAGACGTGAAAAACCATCAGCACCACCTATGGACCACTCCTACAAAGTTTACACAGTTTCGGTTTATTTGGATCAAAAGCGATACGGGTTCTCGTCCTGTCCGTCCTTTCTATCATATGAAGGATCATCCTCAGAAACAATAGTCGTTCGTCGAAGGTGTCGTACATCTTTTAGCATCTGCCCCCAAGTCTCAAGCGTGGACAGTGCCACCTGGCACAACTGAAGACGTCAATACCGTTAACGCTATATTCTTTTGTGCAGAGTGCTGGGGCTGAATTCCTTGTTCGGGATATTTACGATCTCGAAGCAAACGCCTTTGTTGAGGTAAGTGAGGTCTGATAGAGCAAGCACGATATCTAACTTTATTATCGCTGCTTCCAATAAGCAGCACAATCGTTTCTCCTGAAGTACGTTTCTCCTGACCGCGTGGTACCTCTTTGACCGCGACGCTTCCTTTCGGATGTCCTCTGCGTATTCACCATAGCGCCGTATTATATAGAATAAATTTGTCGACCGCGAGGCTTCTCCTGGCTGGCTGGCTGGAAGCCTTAGGATTTCTGGGCTTTATAACTCGATGGCTCACACGAACGTGCCTGGAGGTCTGGCGGCCGCGATAGGTAAGCTCGCCTTCGTCCTCAAAGTTCAAGTCCGTTGCCGATCTGGGAACTCCTGAAGAAGCTGCGAAGTTCCTGGAACGTCAGTACCTTGTGGAGTTCATGTCCACTCGGATCGGCGTGCGTCGCTTTGTGCGTCCCGAAGCCCTATACCCTCCCTGTGTATCGAACGAGTTTCATCCGCACATCATCCCAAAGCGCGCCGGAATCCTAAAGAACCTGACCAACCGCGAAATCTCTGCAAGTGTGGAAATAGTGCGTGCTTTTGCCTGGCGTATATTGCCATCTTGGGTTCAAGCATTCAAGCTCAGCACACGCTTGAACCCACGCTCACATGCAGTGCTGAGCTTGAATGCCGATGCATGCGTAGAACAGTAGAAGAAGGGAGGGCGTTGAACCCAGGGGGGACGTGCACCCCAAGGGCGGTGTTGAAGCAAAGGGGGACGTGCAGGGCTGGACGATTATTTCCATCCTGATGGGAAGGATATCGAACACCGAGTGAAAGTGTTCATACACACGCATGTTTCATACACACGAATGTTTCATACACACGCATGTTTCATACACACGCATGTTTCATACACACGCATGTTTCATACACGCGCTTGCGCGCGTGCTGTATTCTGGCTAACGCGCCATCTTGTCAGGCTACCTTCTGTATACTGTCATCCATCTTGCTGCCCTCTTTCCACTGTGGGGGTTTCGTACCTTGTCACGCGCCGCCCTGCTCTTACCTGTTTCGTTCCCCCACTGGACGTTGGGCAGATGACCTCGGTGAGCATGCCTCAAGCTATTTGGGGTATGCGATTGCGTCCTCGTGGTTCCCTAGTGTCGGAGTCTTGGGGGGGCGGGGGGAGGCCTTAGGATCCGAGGATGCCATGGAAGGGACAGGGTCATGGAGAGTCTGCGCATCTGTCTGCAAGTTTGAATCACGGTCTTGAGCGTGTTGCGTGGCTTGATGGGATAGTGAACCCCTTCTGGTACCTGATGCGGTGGATGGCCCTTCAGGCGCCCGTTGCGTCTCTGTGTGCGCGCGCTCTCGGCGCTGCCTCCTTCCCCTCGAGGACTTACAGCGCAGTGTTGCCCGGATCCCCAACGGCCGCACAATGGCTGTATTTACTCGGATGTGTCCGAAAGGGTTTGGGCTTGCTTTAGTGAGGCATTTCAAAGCAAACGGAAAGGAAACCCGCGTCAGAGAAAGCTGCAGTCGTACCCCTGCTCGGAGGCTCAATCCAGTTCATTGGCTGTCATTCACCAACCACCACTGTTGGAAGTACTAGCCACGGTCACCTCAACTAACGTGGGGTTTCAGCTCGCCCAGACTCCCTTATACCTCCGAGAGTCCGGGAGGTGCCCCTGCCAGGCCCGCAGGAGGCGCCTTAGGGAAGGGCAGCCCCCAGCCCCCAGCTCTTGCCGTGCACTTCCCTTGTTGTGTCATTTCCACGTCCGGCGGGGTGGTCCCAGCCCCCAGCTCTTGCTGTGCGCTTCCATTGTTGTGTCATTTCAACGTCCGGCGGGTGGTCCCAGCCCCGACTTCATGGCACATGCAGGCTGTGGGAGGCGGTGGTGGATTAACCCAACCGGGCTATTTGATGGAATAACGTGCCTTACGCCACTCGGAACTTGTGTGTTGCTCTGTTGCGTGGCGAGTGTGGCCGTGATGAGGCTTCCTCTAGCTAGGCCCACGTCATCTCAGGGGGAAGGTTCCCGGTTGGGGTGGAGGCGGGGGCCTTCACGATCATGGAGTATACGGGTGGAGGGTGTGGGAAAGTCCCTCACCTGCGTGCTTGAACTTTGCATCACGGTAGTGTGCGAGCGTGATTGAACAGCGAGCAAGCTCGTGCTCTGGCGTGCTTGATGTGGTCGTTGGGCCTTCGGGCGCTCCTCGGTTGTTCCAGCGATTGCTTTACGCTGACCTGGACTGCTCTTGCGCGCTACTGCCATCCACCCGAGGTGCTAGCGAGCTGGCCTTGGTCAGTGCCGTTCACCGTTCGGTGCTTTACACCGCATAGCCGGCAATTCATTCGTACGGGCCATGCTATCATCCATGCCACTGTGTGGAAGGTACGATGTCGTGGCCCAACCCTGCTTTTGCATGCATCTCTCCTCTATGGGGCTAGTAGGCTGGCCTTGGTTGGGCTGGCTCACGCCGCTCGGTGTGCGTGTGGTGTTAGAGGATTCGCTTGGGCAAGGGTTTTGTGCTGCGCAGTCGAAGGTTGTCAGCTTCAAAGAACGAACCAGCACGAGCGGCGATCTCTTTTACGACATCGAGCTGAACATCACATCTTATGCAGACACCAATCAAGTGTGGCCACGCCTCTTGTTGTTTCTCCCCGCGCACCACTGTGTAAACCAACTGCACTTTTTTCGCTTAGTGTGGATGCGATCAGTGATCCATCCATCGGGCCGTGAAGGCAGTAGCTCTATCGGCCGGCCAAGTCCTTGTGTGAGGTGCCTCGAGCCACTAGCCATGGTGCAGAGCGAGCGTGCCATGTTCGAGATGCCCAGACCGATCACCTCCTCTTAGGAGATTTGCGGACTTTCATGTCCCAGGCCTCTGATTTCAAGCAGTCGATGCACTCTCACCTTCTTCCCACCTTCTTCTCACCTTCTTCTCACCTTCTTCTCACCTTCTGCAACAGGGGGGCAAGCTGGGTTGCACTCGGTGCAATGGTCACGTGTTTGATGCTGAGCATGGGCCAGCATATTCCGCATTCAGGTCATAGTACTGGACGCAAGTCGGCACCATGTGCACTCTGTGCGATGATTCGTCTTGAGGATGCTGTGTGATGGAGCGGCTGTTGCAGTTTGGCATCACGCCGGAGGAGCGCATCGAAGTGAAGGAGTTTGACCGGCATCTTTTCACGACACTCGGGACTGCAAACGGGCGCCTGTATCAGTTGAGGGTGCAGTCTGCAGAGAAGAGAGCGAATTCTCCAGATGTGAGGGTAAGTCAAGAGAGGAGCGAAACCTCGCTTTCTTCACAATAATGGGACATGTGCTATATTCAAACAAAATCCTGGGGTTGGTCGCGGGCCATTTCCTTTTCTCTGAGCACAGAGCATTGTTCAGCTACAATTGCCAGCGAGCCCGTGCGCTTGGGAAAACCGCTTGAGGGTTTTAATTAGACTGGTGGCGCACCTGTGTTCCGTGTCGGTGCGCAATCCCGCCATGAACTTCGGTTATTATCACTGATGGCCAAAGTGCATGAGTGGTTATCCGCGCTCATGCAAGGACATTTCTATTCTTTGGTCATCTTTTGCAGAAATGTGGATTGCGAGTGAGCGTTGTTGTCTGCTGCGGTCCTTTGCTGGCATCTGAGGACACTTGCCATGCCAAACCCGATCGAAAACACTATTTTCTTCACTTTTTTGCTCTCCTCGCTCACATCCATTAGATTTGGATATCCGAGTCACAATACTTTTGCACGTGGCCGTGCACTTATATTACTAATGTGGAGGGAACGCTCGGCCTGTTATAGCTTTGACAGGAGACCGCCTGAGAGATCCTAGTTTCACAGCTTGTGTAAGCCACTCAACGTGTTATTCAATTTTCGTGTTCAGCATTCAATGTATTATGCACTTTATGGTGACAATTTTAGGTGCACAATGCGAGAGGGGTGCCAAGTAAAATGGTGTCTAGCTGTCCAAAATCGAGGTGGAAAAGTAAGTTGCAAAAACTGAATTGATCTAAAGGATACATGGACCTTGATGACGATTGGGAGGGAGGTTGGAGGACCAGGCGGCTATCGAGACGATGTATGCAAGCTTCAAGCCCTACACTATTATTGCTTAAATGGAGCAACCGTGCTCGCAAAGGCCACATTCATGATAGCAGATTCGCGCCATAGGATCAGCAGATTACCTGCCGGATCTGTATGAGATGAAGCACTTTCTGCCAAGAAATAAATGATATTTGCTGGCTCACTTGTAGTAAACCGAGTGATGAAAATTAAGCTTGCTATATGCCCTGTTGCTGTTCTCTGATATGATGAAATGCTATGCAAGAAGTTCTCGTGGGTATGACCTTTCAGCTTTGCAAAAGAGCTCAGTGTGCTTTGAGTATCTTATGTGACAACCTACAAGGAAAAAAACCTTGATACAGAATCCACGTGTCAATGGCAAGGTATGGATATAACCTCAAAATCATTAGGGGCGAAGAAATAAGTTGGGCCCAGAATTCCGACGACCAGCCCAGAATGAAGCGAGAAGCCGCTGACTCAATGCGTACCCAGATACCCCACCTCATTCCAAAATCCTAAAATCTAAACGGATCCTTTTCGCACACGGTTTCTAAGATACGGTAAGCTACATATGCAAAATTCCTTGTTTTTCGTATATAGGAATATACCGAACACAACAGCCGCTGAACAATGACTTACGGGCCATTATCCAGCCGCCTCCAGCGGTGTGAATGGGGAGGTGACGGTGCTGATGAAATTTCGAACAGATACCGTTTTATTGTTCACACGAATATGTTTTCATCTTCACCATTATTCGTGTGACGCACGCACGTCGGTGTTGGATTCCCCGGCGTGCGCGGCTGACGTGTGGGGTACGTCACATCTGCGGGTGCTCCGTCGGCCTCGGAACGATGCTCGCGCACGAGAACTCACCCGCCAGATCTTTCGTCTCGGGCATATTTCAAGGCAATCCGAGCCCGTCAGCTCCCTGCATGTCGCGGGATGCATGTACGTCGGTGTTGGAGTCCACGGCGTGCGATATGGGATTTGGGATGTTATGGTTGTATGTTTAATTAGGGTCAATCGGCCATCCTCATTTTAGGGTTTTAGGGTTTGGTGTACGGTATGCACATACACAATATTCGAACGGGGATATGCTTGGCATACTCATCTTGTATGTATTTATGTATATTTTACTTGATGTAATATGTTCGAGATCTATAGCACCGGACGTTGCCACAACTTTCAGGACCACGCCATCATATATATTATGATGGCGGTTCTCAAACCCTTTTATTCGGATCTTGCACAATCTGCGGACCTTGTTCCGGACCAAACGACCTCTTGATTCGCACGGGCACGCTTTTGCTCGTTGGACCGAGTACAGTCTGCTGTCGGCGCAGGACCACACGGGCGAATATATATAAGGAATTGTATCGCATACCTTAGCCTCACAATTAGAGACACAGTGATCTGTCATAACGAAAGCGGCCCAACGATCTTGGGACGAATGCCAGTAGCACGATGCAGTTGTGAACGCCCATCGCGGTTCATGAGTCATGTTCTTACTGGTGAGTATATAGTGTGTTGAAAAATGCGCGCGTTCGCTGTCAAGCATCTACTTAGTGTGCATAGTACTTTCAGCACTATTTTGAGTTCGAAAAGGCAAATGCATTCAAACATAAGCAAAGCACATACAACGTGGCGGTTCACCCCACTGTTATATTCCACCCCACTGTTATAATTGTCAGACTCAGCAATGTCCTGCTATGGCATCATACGATTCCTCCAAAGTGAGCGAATCATCAACCACCATAAATTATTATGACTATCATTCTGAGAGCCGAAGGCAGGAACGAAATTGTTGTCGTGCTACGCTGACTCGAGAATTAGTTCAGGCTATGGTGTCAATTCTGTCTCAGATTCTCTCCGCGACATCAATCTTCCAGGCTATTATACAATTCTTTGCTGGCCAATCAAATCGAATAGTCGAGAAAACCTATTGTTGTTATCTTCCAGGGCCAGTGCACATACGATCCTCCGCAAATGCTTGGCCAGCGTAATCTATGGTCAGGTGGCCTTTATCCAAGGTCGATATCGCAGCGCATCATCCAGATATCGACATTTTTGGTTGCTAGATTTTCGATTTTTGGCGACACATCGATCAGTCCTTCTTTCAGCTTTGATTAGTTTTGGGGGCTTATAGCTCGGCGGAGGACTCGTCATAATCTACGATGTAAGGACCATCAGGGTCCGACGTACCAGCAGCACTGCCCCTCGATTCCGTTGCAGTATCTGCATCGGCCACTTCATCTGGCCCTGGACTGGACAACATGCCAGTGCTCTCAGCTGCTCCCTTCTCCGGAGTACCTTCTGGCTCCTTTCCAGAGTCGTCCAAAGACTGGATTGCCGCGTCGTATGCCGTCCTGCGCGCTTTTATGGCCGTCATGAACGACTCCTCGGCCTCCCAAATGACTTGATCTCTGTGGCCTGGTCCCCGCCGCGACCCTGAAAGTCCACCTTGCCTCTCAAACCCCTCTTTGTTCGGATCTCCGCTTGTGCGCGATCCCGTGTGCCAAGTGCTCCGCGCCCGGGAAGCCCCCTGCCTGGCCTCCTCGAGCACCTTCAGTGCTTCAGCCCACTGGGCGTTGGGCTCCTCGGCGGACTGAGATTGAGCCCTGGCAGCCATTGATCTCGAGGCCGCCTCAGTGCGCGTCTCCTCGATGATGCGCTGCGCCGCATTGCGCCCGTCCAGCGCGGCCTGAGTTGTCTGTGGATCCCCCTCGCCAGCTATCATGCCTTCCTGCCCCCCCCTCACAGCGCCCGTGCCGCCGACCTTCTCTGCCATCTCCTCTTCGCTCACGGTCTCCTGGTCGAAGACACTTCTCCGAATCACCTCGGGCTTGGTATCTTTCCTCAGCATCTCCTCTGCGGCCTTCAGCACGGCCCGCGGATCCTTGGGCTCGCTGCGCGCTCCTCGCTCCCCTGCGGTAAGACACGCCTCAAGTTCAGAACGAGTGCTCGGCTGCAAATTTCACAATCAGCCACGCCATGCGATGGCTCCTTTCGCAGCCGCCACTGAATTGCTCCTTTCAAATCAGCGGTTCAGTGAGCGCACTCCAACCTCACACAGCGCTTCCACCTGCACAGTCGCCTGCCACGTGGCTGGCCCAGCGGGCAGCTTCATACAGCGCTTCCACCTGCACAGTCGCCTGCCACGTGGCTGGCCCAGCGGGCAGCTTCACACAGCGCTTCCACCTGCACAGTCGCCTGCCACGTGGCTGGCCCAGCGGGCAGCTTCACACAGCGCTTCCACCTGCACAGTCGCCTGCCACGTGGCTGGCCCAGCGGGCAGCTTCACACAGCGCTTCCACCTGCACAGTCGCCTGCCACGTGGCTGGCCCAGCGGGCAGCTTTTCACAGCGCTTCCACCTGCACAGTCGCCTGCCACGTGGCTGGCCCAGTGGGCAGCTTTACACAGAGCTTCCACCTGCACAGTCGCCTGCCACGTGGCTGGCCCAGCAGGACAAGTCCTGCTAACATGGTCGATGCAGACAGGGCGATGGCGCGGAGAGGACGGGCCTCGCGAGGGATGGGCGCACCTTCAAAGGCTGGGGCATCTTGGGGGCACGTGGCGTCCCAGGCGTAAGGGGAGTGCAGGGCCGCCTCGGAGTCTGCGGCCCCCAGGGCGCGGGCACGAGAGTGTTGGCGACACCTCAGGCTGTGAAAAACAGGCAGGCACATTGACGGAATGGGGCCAAAGGCAAAAGACCGCGTGCGCCGCCCATCACTTCAGCTGCACCAATTCAACTCATCCACACAGCGTGAGACTGGAGCGCCAACGTCACTAGGCAAGGCGGGCTCGCGCTTCCGGGTTGCTGGGTGGCGGGGCTTGGGCTGATTGACATTTCCTGACACAACGCCGAGTACCACGTGAGGGGGCTTCACTAGAAACCCTGAACAGCTGTCAAGGGTTACGGCCATCAAGTGAGAGGAGCGCGGGCGTCTTGCATGCTCTCGAACGAGAGCACCTCGCTGCAGCCCGGCGGACCTTCCGGTGCCCCGCAGCCCGCCAGCGGAGACCCCTAGCCAGGGTTAGGGTGGCCTAGCGCCCCAACCACAGGAAGTAACCCCGCTCACGATTCATGGCGTGAACTTCAAGTCAGGGAGTGAGGCAGTCGCCGAGGTCGAGGCACGGCAGCTCGCTGGCGGTTGGACCCAGGTGGGCGCCTCGCACCTGGTGTTGCCCAGTCCGGATACACGTACCTGTCTCAACCCACTCCGACGCCCCTCGCAAACCTCTTATGAATCGCCCGGGAAGCCTGCTCGCATGTCGAGGAAACGCGGCGCTCACACGCAATCTCGTCTCCCCCAGCCCAAGCGCCGTGGCCACATATGGAGCTGTGAATCACAAGTTCCTTCGGAAGCCATCGTTCAGGTGCACCCCCGACTCAAAGCTTCACTCCAAGAAACAGCGAGTACAGGGTTTTACCCCACCGATCGGATATATAAATGTGATACCGCCCCAAAGGCACTGAACGACGTTCATTCCAACCGAAGGCAGCCCACCACCATCCAAGTGGAAATAAAAGCATTCAGGGACAGGGCGGGGCCGTGGCAAGATACCACATACTGAGCGGCATGAGGCCTGCCGATAAAAGCCAGCCTTTTCAGCTTTGCACGGTCCGTGATGGAATTATCCATGTTGGAACTCGAGCCCAGGCAAGGCAAATTGAAATGGATCACAGGGGAAACCCAGCTGCAGTGCACGCTCCATCGAAGTTTCCCCTAGTTGCCGTGGGCACCCCAGAAAAATGCCAGCTGTTGCCGGCCAGGGCATCTGATGGGAGATTGGGTGCGGACTCGACTTTGCTCCCAGGGGAAGGGCAGGGGGAGAAGCAGCGGTTGCTTGGGTTGCGGGTGTGAAGAGGGGCATGCACTGGTCCTAGGTTGGGTGTCCGTCGACTGACCGCACACGCAGGCCTCGGACAAGTGCATGGGGGTAAGAATGAAAGAGAGAAGTTGGGGCACACATGGCTGGCCGCGAGTTATCGCGCTACCATCCCAGTGGATATGAGAAGCATTCAGGAACAGGGCGGGGCTGTGCCAAGATACCACCGACACATACACCTCTAAACCAATCGCAAAGCAGCGTAGACTGATGGATGTATGTACAAATCACTGCCAAGCATTGGCTCATCTAGACCGCAGCTGACTCGCATGCGCAGCGTAAGAGCTTCAGTAGCATGGAGTTGGAGATGCGGGCAGGGGTTGCAAGCGCCGATCGGTGGCGGGCGTGTACGGTCCGAAAGAAGCAATTCAGTCGATTCTTCTCAAGCCTCCTTTGGGTCAGGACTGTGCATACAGAGCCGGCAGAGAGGCGCTCAGGTGGCTCAGTGAGGCTTACGGGGTCCCGTTCTTCACTAGTGACCTCTGGGCAATCCGGATAAGTGTCTCGAAATTGATCCCTTTGATCCCCGGTGTGGGCACTTAGTGCACGGCCGACTTTCTGTGGTAATATCATGCCAAAGAAATCGGTCCAAGGGTAAGCCGCACACATCCTAGTAACACACATTCACAAATATATATATATATTTACCCTATAACATATATATATACTTTGTACTTATATATACGACCTCCTGGCCTTTTAGATAGTCCCATAGGACATTTCGGGAACGGCTCTCGAAAATGGACTGGAAAACTTGCCGGCAGAATGCTCCATTTCGCAGATGGCACTGCGCCTGGCCCTGGCAGGACGCGCCCGCTCACTGTGGTTCGGGCTGCAGGGAGATGAGGGCTTACACTTCTATCGGAGGGCGGCTGATGATAACCATCACTTGCAGCAGGTCTCCTCCTGTGTTAGCCAGCTGGGCGGGTATCGCCCACCCCCCACCACATGGTAAGGGTGGCCGGGCGCTGCTGCAGCACTCTGCGGAGTCACATAGGGCATCTGACGTGGGCGCCCACGTGGCGCCTCCCGTGCTTCTTGCAGCCGCCCGAAACATCAGAAGCTCAACTCACAGTGGCAGCGCTCAGGAAGTCAGCAGTTTACTTCATAGCGGGAGCACCCAGGCTGCTCATGGGTCAATCCACGGGGCTGATCGGCCAGGGCAAGTGGGTACACACCTGG
>LGRX02017619.1:0-12387 GCA_001247695.2 Cymbomonas tetramitiformis
ATCAACGACGAGGTCAACGCGCCCGCAGCAGCAGCCGCTCAGCCACTGACATCAACGACGAGATCAACGCGCCCGCAGCCGCAGCCGCTCAGCCACTGACATCAACGACGAGATCAACGCGCCTGCACCCGCAGCCACATGGCACCAGAGGGCTGAAATATTCGCAGCTCGGAGTTAGGGTTTCAAACTTATCATTAAATTACCTTTTGAGGACAAAGTTGGTATCAATATTACACCTATGGATGTCAAGGAAAACGATGGTGTACTCGGAATTGCTGTGCGGTGAGGCTTTTAGGGTGCATTTGTTGTTCAAACCCTAAGGGGTGCTATATGGGCGTCCCGCGAATGCCCCGCGTAGGAGTAATTTATCGATCTGAGAGTTGTTGGACGGCCCTGAATGATTATGATACATGTATATATATGTTATGTAAATATATTGGGGCACGATATCATTGGTACACGTCACCCAGCCGCCACCAAATCTTCATAAGATTCGATTTGGTTCAGGGTTTCGGGCACTATATAAGCATTTCGGAGCCCCATAATTTCATTTTTCAAGTTTTCACAATGAAGCTCCCGTCCCACAAAGCCCTCTGCTATATCCTATTATGCCTAATGTCCAGCTCTAACGCAGGCATGGCCACTGGTGAACTTACGGCTAGTGGAGAAGAACCTGTTGTTCAGCTACGCACAGCCAAGGGCAAGTTCCAAAAGAAGGCTAAACCGCCTGCACGGCCTGTTGAGCAACCTGCCGTGCCTGCAGACACACTCCAGAACACCAGGTTAGAAAGGAAAGTGGTGCAATACCAAAAGGAACTTGCCATACTCCGTTCCCGAGATGACAAGCAAAATGAATCCGTTACAAGTATTGCAGCAGAGCGCGACCAACTGAAACAAGATTTACATGACTTGCGCGTCAAGCATTCAAATAGCATCTACAATCTCAAACGTGGAAGTGGCGAAGCAGTTGTCACGGAGAGGTCAACCTCTAGGCCTCAAGGAACTAGTCTATCTACTTGCACATATCATGCAGGCCGGTTGCAAGATTTCATCGAGTCAGAGATTCCTACGGAGATCAGGGATGAGGTGCTCACTCAATTGATGAAACGGAGAGCTTTCCGACCTTCTGTGACGAAAGCCGTTCTTGACACACCTGCAATAGTCAACCCAATACGACAGGATACGGTGAAGGCTATAGAGAGCAGGTGGACAGCTGAAGTCGGATTAGCAATACGGATCAGGTGCAAAATCCCAGAACGAAAATATCAGTATCTAATCAACTGCTTGTCGAAAGAGTGGAACGGGGATGCCTACGTGCTTACAGAAATATTTCCCGGCGTAGCTATGCCGTCACTTCGGACACACGCTAGTAAGTCCGAGACTATCAAACTGCAACGGGAGATATTTAACACCCTAGACCCAATCTCGGGGGAATGTGAATCGGTCACCGTGAGCCTGGACAAAGTGCTGACGACTTACCTGGGGAAATACACTCCGCAGACGACAAGTCTGGTGGTCTTCGTATCTGGGGACGGCGCCAGTAAGTTCCGAGGTGTCAATCTCGTGGACATAGCTGTGAAGGTCCTGCGCACCGAGGAAGAAAAGGGCACACAATATTCAGGAGCAAACAGCACTATGGAACTGAATCCGGTTGTCATGTATGAAGGCAAAGAGGACTATGACGATGTCCGAGACATGTGCTCACGCCTATTCAGTGATATGCAAACTATACACACCGACGGCTTGACAGTGAACGACACCAAGTACACGGTTGCCTGGAAAGCGGGCGGGGACTACAAATGGATAAACTCATGGTTGGGACTCTCGACAGCTTCACATACGTATTGTTGTGCGTGGTGCCTATGCAAGAAGGACAAACTACATGTCAAACAGGCCTCAGCTGCACGTGTCGACCAAGAGATGTTTGAGTGGGCCCACGTGCCTCACCCCAATACCCAGTTTCCCTTCAAGTGCCCGTGTTGCTCGAAGGTCTTTCCAACTGCGAAACACATGACAGACGAGACTCTCACCAAAGCCGAGTTGGCAACACATCAAATGAAACACTACGGTCAGAACCATCACAAGGCACCACTGTGCATCCTTATTTCCATCTCCGACTTCGTGCCGGATATTCTACATTTTTTGTTACGGGTCGTGCAGCAACAGTTGGAGTGCACAGTGCTTTGTCTAATAAAAAATGATGAAGATCAAAGCAGAGTTATAGCATGCCTGAAGGACAAAGTTGGATGCTTTGTGAAAGTGAAGAAGCAATCAAAGAATATAGCCGTGAAGAAAGAGAAGAAACCAAACCTCATAGGTCGGGAGTGCAAGCATCTTCTAAAGTTGTACTTCTTCGTGCTCTTGGCAATCCTGAAGGAGGGCACACAACAATTCAGGGACGCAGTTGCATCTTGGAAGGCGCTCGAGGCTCTGTGGAACGAGGTGGTCACTCCTATATGTGAGGGTGAAACACGAGAAGACAAGGCGGAACGAGTCCAACAATTGGCAAGCATTTACATCACTGCTTTCATCAATGCGGCATCAGCAGACAGGGTCACGATATATATGCACGTGGCATACCGTCACTTTCCGGAGATGATCGTTCGCCATGGGAACCTTCTCGATTTTGCTGGCGAAGGGCTTGAGAACCTGCACACCACCATCGCCGCCGCGGGTACCAACAAACGTCAGCGCACAGACACAACGAACAAGCGCGGCCGGACCTTCCAGGCCTTTGAGCAGGTGGCAGTGGCTCATGCACTGGACGAGATAGTTCCGGCCCGAAAAGACTTGAGGGCTCAACGGGATTTAGCAAGCAGGGTGAATAAGCGCAAGGAGCACGCTGAGTAAATAACATATTTCCAGTTTTGTGATAACATATTTTCCAGTAACATATTGTAAGTGTGTGGCTTACCTTGTCTTCGTGATATCTCTTGGTGTTCTAGATGGTGTGCCCAAACTTCTTGCAACATCCGTTGGTAGGTGGGGCAAAAGCCATTGAACGCGTTGGCACGCATCTGCTCGTCGGCGCGGGTGATCATGTTATTCGCTGCTTGCACGACCTCGGGGTCCACCTCATACCCCTTGTCTAAATACCGCGAAGGGTAACACCCCGCTGCCTTGGTGATATATGCCTTGGGGTGGAAGTTGATAGGTCGTGTTACCGCCCACGTTTTGAGGTCCTCGGGGTAGTCAGTTGACAACCGAAACCGCCCGCCAGCGTTCAAGATCCCCGTGTGGAAGGTTACTTTCATTTTGTGCTCGCCCTCGGGTGTTTCGGTGTGAATAAAAGTCACGGGGGCAAGTATCATCACTATCTCCCCAGTGGCCAACAGCTTTGATGCCCCTATCCCAGGCCGGGATAGCCCAGTTAACTGCTGAAACCCAAATATCTGATCGACTAACCCTTGGTCGTTCACGACGTAATAGTGGGAGTTCCCACGCCTAGCAGAGCACGTGGGCTTTTTAAACATCACTCCCATAGGAACTATTTCCCTGTAATACACTGCGTAAGGGTAATTTCGAACCCATAAAAACTTATAGCTGGCCGGGGTGCTGTTCAGGGCTTTGTATGCCTCCCTCCTAGAGTAGATGAGAAAAGTGTCGCCTTTCACGACCACGGAGGAGTTAAAAACGGGAGAATGGCACTCTATACACCGTCTATTATCAACTATTGGTTGCCCAAGCATGGACTTCCATTTTCTCACGCAGTAGCAATCCTCGCAGACATACATCGGGACAGGGTTCGCACACTAAAATACACCTGAAAAGGAGCCCCACACCACGGTGTAAAAATAAGTTAATACAAAAATATTGAGAGCCGCACTCAGAATTCGGCCACGGGCATTCGATTCCTACTAAAAAGTTACCTAATGAACAACCTTCTACGGGCAACTCTATCCGTAAGCGGCAATGCGATTTCCTGGGCCGAATCACTTCCTGAAAAAGAAAAAGGCAAAATATAGGGGCGCGGGCCTTCGAAAATAATAAAGAACGCACCCGGTTTCAACCTCTGGCAGTGGAACGCGAGCGTGGAGTGAAAAAAACAATTTAACGAAGGTAAAAACAATAATATTTTAAGCCGCCAGCGTCTCTTCGCGTCGAATGAAGAATTGCCGCGTGTCCGCGTGTGGGTCACTGTGGCGCCTGCGTTGTCAAGCGATTTCGGCTTGACAATAACGGAAATTCGCGGGACTCTCTTACGAATATGACATACTGACCGGTGCCATGTGGCCGCAATCACACGTCAGCATCAACAATCACGTTCATATCACCACGCCACACCCACTTCGTGTCTTGCCAGCTGATGTCTCCCTATCCATACGCCACCAGCTGGGGGGGGGAATATATTTAAAAAAACTTGCCCTCCAATGCCACACCCACATCTCAAACCCAAAATCCCTCACAACACCCCACTCTCAACCACAGCAGAGATACACCGCCATTTCGGCACCCAGCAATACCCCAACGCCCCGCCAGCCCTTACATTGCCGCCCCTCGTTCATAATCGCGACAGCTGTCACAACTATGAACACGCTTAGAAGGGGTCCCTCGGGCACCCCTGAAAGGCCTGTCACACCCCCCATATTCAGTCACGCTACCGCAGCCCATGTCAGACCCCACCGCAGTTGCCCCCATCGCGCCCGTCTCAGCCGACAGCAAACGCCCCAGCCATGACCCCCTTTTTCAGTAATTGTCATTCCCCCCTCAGTCACGGTCCTACCCCAGTTCATTGTCCGCTCGAGCGCCCGGAGCATATCACGTTCACCCTCCTGCTCAGATCGCCCTCCCAGTTTAAATCATGCACGACGCCTCGCCAAGCGCTACATCGACGTCGCCGCGACCAGCCCGTGCCGATCCGCGAGAACCGCAGAGCGTCGAGCACGACATCACGCGAAGTGACATCACGACACGACCACACATGACGTCTCGGCAATGCATGACAGGGCAAACGCAAGCGCGCGTTGACACCAAACGCCGCTGTCACTGGGAACCAATGGTCACAGGGCATCCGAAACGACAATGGCATTCACGGACTTTCACTATGCTCGCTTGAGTATTTAGCTAGCTCTGCTTTCGAAAAGTTAGATCCGAACCTTTCAAAACCATTCTGCGGGACAGTGATATTTGCCTCTTGTGGCCTAGTATTAAATGTGATATATACATACATATGCTTCGAATCCACATGAGAGCTTCGTCACTAGCAGTTTGTAAGAGTCTGGTTCGGATCCCCAGAGTGCCGGCACGCCACTCTGACGTATGTGCGAAGTCGTGCCGTTGCACTTGTTTTATCTGTGAATTGCCCCCGTGTTGCTCGCTTGCCTTTCTGCGTTGCATGCTTTTACCTGAGCCTGAATCTACAGTCTGCGAGTACAAGTTAGTCCCGTGCCCGTTTTGCGAATCTACGAGCCGGCACGGCTGAAGCGCGTTGCCGCCTGGCATGTTTTACGTGGCATAGCAGTAGAAACGCACGTCGCAGTTCCACAGCGCTGGAGATCCTCTGCTGTCCGAAAACGTTCACGAATTCACAACACGATCGCGAATTCCCACAGAGGGGCATTTTTCCCTTTGAGCGCCCAGCGGCGAGATAGCCCGAAGCTGCGTTTGTCATAAATTCACACCCGCGACGGCGAACCGTCTCAGGCACTCTCAGCGGTACTCACGCGTGTGCGCGATGCGCCCGGCCTTTTTGTGCCATATTTTGTACCATTTGCTATGCGAATTCGAACCTCGCAGGGCTTGCGTGCCGAATATGCTCAAACCGGCATATATGACCGGCGTTTGGGAGTGCACAACCGTAGCCGCGCCAACTCGAGCCGTGACACCTGACTTTTGCTGTTTGACGAAGTTGTAGCCGCACCCATGTTTTTCCCTCAGTTTGTATGATGTTAAACTTTGTGAATTCGACCCGCGCAGGCTGTGGCAACGTTGAATTCCCCGAACGGACCTGTGTGACAGGTTGTGGGAATTCACGGCTTACGGCGCGCCAGCTCGAGTCCAAACACCCGACTGCAACCTTTCGACAGCATTGCAGCCGGATGTTTTTTTCTTCAGTTTTCATTGTGTTTGTATTTGTGAATTCGACCCTTGTGGGCGTTGGCAACGGTGAATTCCCCGACGAGCCTGTATGACAGGTTGTGGGAATTCATGGTTGGCGACGCGCCAGCTCGGGCCTGGAGTGAATGCCCAATTGCAAAGTGTTGTTTTGTTCTGCTGGAACGGTATCACCTAACAGGGTGCCGAACCTTTTCGTTCGAATTCCACGTGACAGTGGAAAACCACTCCTGAAGATTTCAGGACGACCGCGTGACAGTGGTCCCAACAGAAAGCCGCGTGACAGTGGCCAAGAATTCCACGTGACAGTGGAACACCACTCCTGAAAATTTCAGGACGACCGCGTGACAGTGGTCCCAACAGCCAGCCGCGTGACTGTGGCCGAGAGTTCCACGTGACAGTGGAATTCCACTCCTGAACATTTCAGGATCTTGATTAGTTACGGCAGCCAACTCTTGCAACCGCATAACAAGTGGGGCTGCCGTTCCCCACGCCCCCTGCTTAAGGGGTGAGGTCTGCGTGTACAGGCGTCACACCATCAACATGTCCTCCAAACCAAAATCACTACCAGTCGTCACCAAGGCCAACATGTCCGACGGCGATTTCACCGGTCTGGCCCACGAGCTCAGTGCCTTCGTCAGCAACCTCGTATTCGAAAAGAACGCGAACCGCGACGATGAGCTCACGCGCGCCGAGATCAACAAACTCAAGGGCAAACTGTTCGGCTCCTTGCCCGCCATCTTCAACAGCACAGAGGCCGCCACCCGCGTCATCAGTCGGTTCGTGCTGAACCCAAACAGCGAAAGCAAGACGCTGCCTCAGCTGATCATGGAGGAGACCGAATCGTACCCGCCACAGACTGGATACATGTGCGAGCCCATCACGTTTCCCCGGGAAGACCACTTCCAGGTGCTGACCGGCCAGGACATCGACTGGGACGCCGCATGGCGCGTACTCTTCTTCCTGCTGAGGCTGAAGTGCGCCGATCTGTCAGCCGAGGCCGCCCAGGACGAGATCAAAAACTTGAAGATGTTGGCTGGTGAAGACCCGAACGCCCTCAGGGACCGCCTGGTGGGGCTCATGGAGCGGGTCAACTTGCCCCACGATTCCACTTCCAAGGTAATCAGCCTGCAGACGGCCGGGCTGTTCATGCTTCAAGCCCTGCCCGAGCACCTCGCGGGCATCGTCCGGGAACGATTCAGCAAGTCCATGAACGTGACCAACGAGCACACGCTCACCGAGGTGACCGACGTGGCCCAAGACGTGCACACCAAGCTGAAGAGCCTGGAAACGAAGATCATGAAGGCCAACCTCGAGCAGGAGAACCTGATCCAGTACGTGGGGGCATACGCGGAGGGACCCACCAAGTCCACCTTGGCCAACATGCTGATCACCGGCCAGCACAAGCACAACTTTGGTGTGCCGACGCCGCCGCTGATCCCACCGCGCACCTCCACCACCAGGAGCGACAGCGCCCGCCCACGCTTGCCAGCCCCGCGGTCCGCAGGCAGCAACTTCGACCCATCCGGCCTCAACCCCGCGGGGCGGAAACTCCTTGGACAGCTCACGCTCCCGGCCCCAGCATCCTCCTTCAGCACGGAGCCCGCAGCAGCCACGACCCGCACGGTGACCGGTGTGTGCAGCGAGAACCTCGGTGGGCCCAACGACAACGACTGCACCTTCAGCCACCAACCCCTGCACCTTTTCCATCACCCCACGCTGCCCTGCCACATAAGCGGCAAAACTACCTTATATGACGCCTGGGTCAACCAGGGTAAGATGCCCAGCGCTTTACGACACCTGACGAACCAGCTGATCGTGAACTATGACCGCGTCGCCAAGGGCCAAAACCCGCTGACCAAGACGGAGTTTGACCGGCAGTACGGCGGCAAGGAGAGCAACCCCCGCTCCACCAACCACACTGCCCCCACTGGCGACGCCCCCACATGGCACGCCCAGTCCTATGACTACCACAGCGTGCCACCCCCCGCGCGACTGCCCCCGGGGCTGCACGTCCACGCACGGCACACCCACCACGCTGGGCAGCATAGCTCCAGCGATACCCCGCCCAACGACGCGGCACCAGCAGACACCATCGTACACTTCCACTCGTACGCTGCCCTCATGAAGCACGGCAACCCCTTTCTGAGGGGCACACCTGACCCCACCGCCAGCGCGACCCCCGCCCCCCACGACGAGGGAGCACCGCAGGCGCCCGATCATCACGAAGAACCCGTCAGCCCCACTCCAACCCACTACTGGTATTCCCCTGCCAGCCCTGCACCCGACAGCCCCCCTCGCTCACCCAGGAGGCCAGGCCCGGACAGCCCTCCATATTCCCCCACCAGCCCTTCATTGTCACCCACCAGCCCCCCATATTCTCCCGACAGCCCAGCCCCTGACAACGTCCCTGAGCACTACCCCGACCGCTACCCCGAGGATTATCCCCGCAGTCCCAAGAGCCCCTCTCCATCACCCGACAGCCCCGTCATCACGCGGCATCTGGTCACCCAGATTCCCGACAGCCCGCCACCCTCGCCTCCCCGCGACAACGACATTGCCGACGCTAAGCCGCCATCGACCTTAACGCAAGAACGACGCGTGGCGGGGGAGAAGGCTGCCCTGTCTAACGCCCTACGCCGCCATGTTCCCTCCGGCAACGCCCCCGTGAACACCTTTGATATCGCATACGCAGTCATCCACTTCGAGTGGCCAGAGTATCCCATGGGACCTGACGGCAAGCCGATGAGAATTGGCAACCCCCGAGTATGCCACTTCGACTTGGCCCACGACCAGCACGGACTCCCAACATGCTGCATGTCACACCGCGAGCGCCCCGAAAACTGGCTACCACCCAGCGGCGTCATCGACCTCGTGAGCAGCGACGACGACCATGACGATGATGAGGACGACGACTGCCCGGGCATGGAATCGGGGGATGACAGCGACAACGACGAAATTCCCCTCGACTACGACACCGAAGGCTGTGACGAGAACACAACCGACGATGGCGCATCAGGTTCTCCCACGGCACCCTACCAGGAGGCACTGCACCCCATCCACCACCACTCATACATGGCCCGCAGCATGGTCAACCACCGCCACATCCCTGCGTCATTCCGCCGCATGGGCAGCCCGCCGCCCCCCACACCCGCAGCTCCCGCCGTCGTACGAGGACGAGAGGAACACATCCCCGAGCAAACCCCCGCCGCTGCCGCGATGGTGCTCATGAAGACCACCGATTGGATTGAGGAGGACCACGACAACCCCCCTCAGAGCCTCTCCGCGGCCCTGTCCACCACCACCGCCAACCACCAGCAAGTACCCCCGGCGGAGCTGCAGCGCCTTACCACCAAGGCGTTCGAGGAGATGAGCCCGGACATGAACAAGTGGTTCACACGCACGGCTGTGTGTTACACCCTCTGCAACGACGACCCAAAAAAATCCATCCTCGTCATGAGCCAGCGCACGGGGCAGTATTTAACCTTATCCGTCATGATCGTGGACACCGGCTCAATGCTGTTCGTGATGAACAAGGTGCACCAGGAGACCCTGGGCCTCAAGGTGCACTCCAGCACGGCCACCGTGGACACCAGCATGGGCAGCGGTGGGGCGCAGCAGCACCGCCAGTGGGGCACCGGTGAGCTCATGCTCGTCATCGCCCCCGGTACCTCCAACGAGATGGTGCTGGCCGACGTGACCGGCATCAGCCCATCATCCCCCGTGAGCTTCGACGTCCTACTATCCGTGGACATCCTGCACGCCATGTCCGCTGGGGTGCTGCCCGCCACCCCGGGGCGCGGAGCCGCACTGGCATACCACCCCCATAACCAGCGCGGCGACTTCGAGAGCAAGGCCTATCTGCCCCTCAAGGTGTTCAAGGACCACCACACCGCGCCGAGGCCCGCAGCACGGTTCGGGGGGGGGGCAGAGTGGTCCGCCCACCTGGACAACATGGCCGCCGTCCGAGCCGTCCCACACCCCCTGATGGGCGCCCGCCGCCCAGCCAGCCGTTTCCGGCCAGCCCTGGTGACGCTCCTCGCCCTCGTCCTCCTGGCCTCTTTCTTCAACCCCGCTCAGGCCTACGACGAGGGCTCCAACATCAGCGAAGCCTCCTCCTGCAGCGCCACGACACCCCTGCTGATCGCCATCGGAATATGTGGCGTGGCCGCCTGCGGCGTAGCAGCCTTCTTCACGTGGCACGGGCTCCAGAGAGCCTGCCCGCCCGCCTGGCCATTCGCCCACTTCAAGACCGGCCCGCCGCTAACCCCAGCTACCCTCGCACCATGGCACGACACCACTCAAGAAACGGCATGCCATTTCTGCAACAGGAGATATTGCCAAGGCGTCGCCAGACCTCAGGCCTGCCACCTGAGCGGGGGCACTGGACTCTACGCACGATGGGTCAGCGACGGCAAAGTCCCCTCCCACCTGATGCCCCTCCTCATGCTCATCGTCAACACCAGCCGAACCGCCTCCGGCCAGGCACCACTGACGCGCATATCCTTCCGCCAACAGTACGGGAACCTCCACCCCAGCAGTGATACCCCCGAAACACCCAACCCCGCCGTCCTGAGCCCACCGATCCCAACTCCCTCCCCTCACCCCACAAACGCACCAGCCCCGCAACCCATTTCTCCCCTCCACCACGAACCTTGCCCCAGCGACCAGTGCGACATCTGCCACGAACCCCTTCGACCATGGCACCACCCCAGACTGCCCTGCCATATTACCGGCAACACCTCCATGTACGACAAATGGATCACCCAGCCACCAGTACCCAACAGGGCAGGTAGCCTTCGATGCAAGATGCCCATCGCACTGAGGAAGTTCAGGCACCAGATGATCATCAACCACGACCGCCTCGACCGCAACGAGCCCCCGCTAACGCGCACCGAATACCTGCAGCTTTTCCCACCCCGCGGCCCGCGCCCTCTCCCGGAGCCATCTCCCACCCAAGGCCGCGCACCCCTCAGGCACCACACCACACCAAGTGACGCGCCCCCGAGTCGTGCCCATACCATCGCCGCCGTCGCTGACCTTCCCGCCAACCACAATGAAGCCAATGTCAGCACACCCACATTGTCTCCCACAGCAACCCCCCCGATGGCAGCTGTCAGCCCCACCCTCAGCACGACAGCTCTGGAGGGGGCCAAGCGCATCTACGCCAACATTATGGGAACGGCAACAACAACACCGCCAATTCCCACAGCAGACGCCCCTGGGTGCTCTTGCCTCCTCATGGAAATCGGCTTCCCCGGCTACGTCTGTCCCGCGCACCCCACCAACAACGACCCCACAGCCCCACAACGCCCCCCCAAAACAACGCCCTTGCCCACCCCTGACAAGGGAGCCTGCCCTCCACAAGCTGAGGCGCGACGAGCCTCGAGCCCCGGATGGGCAACCATGATCGCATGCGCCATCGTCCTCATGACCACCCTGCCCGCCGCTACCGCCGCCACGACGATGGAGTCCAGCGTCGGCCACACAGAGGTGCCCCACACCCATTCATCGTTCAGCACCATGAGCCTCACAGCACTGGCCACCACGCTCGGGCTCACAGCAGTCCTCGCAGCCATATTTTGGGCCAGGACACAACGCAAATATCACAGCCCACACGCTCCTCAACCCTCAAACAATCGCGACGCCACCGCAATCCACCACCACCACCATGACGCAACAACCCACCACCACCACCACCACCACAACCACCATCCCAACCACCACAACGAAGAAGTCACCACCACCGCCCAACCCCCAACGACCACAGCACATGCATCACCACAAATCATCCAATCCGCCAACCCCCACTCATACTTCACAACAAACAGTCGCCCCCACATTTCCACCTCCTCCACACCCGACAACACTTCCACCACATCTTCCAGCCCTTCCGGAGACGACGCGCTCCCACCCCGAGAAAATCCCGATGCCTCACACCGCCTCCCCGACCATATCCCGCGGGTGCTGCACACACGCCCCAATGGCCAGGAAAACACCCATCCCAATCCACCCGCCACCGCTCCAAACCCCCGCAACCACCGACGCTCACCACCCAACTCACCACCAGCACGCTCACTGCACAACGCCGCACGCACCAGCGATTGCCCATTCTGCGGGATCACCATCGGCCGCCCATTCCACCGCTTCCTACCCGACCGCTGCGCGGTATCGGGCGCGCGAAAAGATCTGGTGCTGCGCGGCTACTCCCCATGCCGAATCCTGCAAGAAGACACGCGTCCAGAAAATGTGGCACTCGTGCGCGACGCCACCGCCCTCATGTACATCAACACCGTCAAAGTTACAAATGGGTTCCGGCCGCTGTCTTTACGG
>LGRX02017620.1:0-15002 GCA_001247695.2 Cymbomonas tetramitiformis
GTTTTTAACAAGAATTTTTCATTCTCACCCATTGGGTTTTTTTTTTAATTATTTTTTTGGGAAAAGGCGCAACGGGAATCGAACCCTAGTCTCTCGGATTCATGACGAGTATGTTACCACTACACTATTGCGCCATATTTGATGTTAATTATCCCCCCCACTCCATTTATATACATTATTTTTACAAGCGATCTATAAATTTAATTATAGACGATCCGGTACCTCTTTCGAGCCCGCTGGATCTGTAGTCGACGTCGAGGGCTATCGTACGAAACACGGAGGCTATAACTACCTCTTGTAGAAGTGACCAAACATTCATATTCAATATTGTTTTTGTTGAATGTTTTAAAAAACTTGTTGCTTTTTGTGATATATTTATAAAAATAAAAATAAAATCGTTATATGAGAGTTTCTATATGCGAGTGCCGCCATAGGTTCAGTAGCCGGTTATTATTTTGATTGTTCGCTCTGCTACTCTCTGTGTCTTTGAATCTCGATATACCGTTTCATATCTACAGCAAGTTGTCGATGGCCTGCTGAAGCTGTAGTTACTATTACTCGCTTCCGAGCCGCGGTCAAGGCCTACCTTCCGAAACTGTAACGGTTACCTCAGCATATCAGAAACGTTCGCAGAGCGCTATTGCGTCACATTCGGGCAGCATCAGAGTTCGCAGCACTCAGAAAACCGGGAACTTGTGGAAGCAGCGCGGAGCTTCTGAAGGGAATCTTGGGACGTATCGCTGTCTTTGCCTGCAAAGCCGCGCCGACTGGAACAAGTCAGGATAGTCGTGGGGTCGTGCGTAACTAGTCTGAGGTCAGCAACGCTCGACAGCTCAAAAAACATATTCTGTGAGAGGAAAAGCGCAGGTACGCTTTAGGTCGCTAAACAAGCGAAAATGCCGGCCGAAGTCTATTCGAGATACTCTCCAAACTTTCCACCTATGCCACATACCAGCGGATACGCTCCCCCAGCCATACCACTGCCTCCAATCGGCTTTGGATCGAACGCAAAGGTATGATATCTCTTATCTTTTCGCATTTCCTGTTGAATATTGCAGTACCTGGGTACCTGGATGGCTCGCAGTTCTGTCGGGTGCGACCGAGTCGTGTCAAGACAAAACTACATTTTCAGACAGGCAACCGTTACACTGTGTAATTGGTTTCGATTTTGAGCTCGCAGATCTTGGACGGTGTGAAAACGTCAAAGGACATTCGGGCGGAGGTGGCAACTCGGGTTGAGAAGCTAAAGCGGAAGCCCGCCTTGGCCGTGATATTGGTGGGCAAGAGAGCGGATTCGCTCACTTATGTACGCCAGAAGGTAAGGCTAAGATTCCATAAAGTTCTAAGGCTTTCGCCACTGCTGCTCATCCCAGGATAGTATCCATAATCTTGCGCACGGCGCGGTTAGGTGCATTGCAGCATAGGCTGGCAGCGTGGTTGCACCAAAGCTTTTGCACTGCATTCGGGTTAGCCTTTCACTCTCCTTTGTTGAAATTTGCGGCTTGAAGTTTTAAAATATGAATTATTTCTACATACAGTCATACCGCGCAAACGCACTGGACGACTTGTTGTGTTCACGGTTTGGAACGAATAATTTTATCGGATACAACCAATGTTTGCGCACCACAGATGAAGGCGGCAGAAGAGTGCAACATCCTGGCTGAGTTGATAAATTTTGAAGAAGACGTAGCTCAAGACTGCGTTGTCAGGTCCGATGCCCTCATCAGCGCGCTTTAACAGAAGCATTGTGCATGAATCCCGCCCCTCGAATATGTGTCGAATGGTTTCACTGTATCCCAGGATTTATGCGTGAAGTGCAGTACCTTGCTGTTGGCTTTTGCCCTATTTACGTAGTTATTTTCTCAGCTTGTGTGATGTGGCGGGAGATTTTCTTCGCACCGACTCGATGAGTGGACCTGAGAAACCGAAATCCTATGATACGGTGGGAAAATAAAATATGCGATTTCGAACCAGACTTTTGGAAAACGAGTGGTCGGCATTTATACAAGAACTTTCCCTCCATGAGCGCGCGTTGTGGGCTTACTGCATATCGCGCGGTGGGTCGACGGTTTCAGGAAGATTGAAGAGCTGAACTTGGACACTCACGTTGACGGCATCCTCGTGCAGCTTCCGCTTCCTCCACATCTGAAGGAGGAGGTCATCACTGTCAAGGTGCGATTAGAGAACTTCTCAAATTCTAAGTTCTACGCCTGGGTCTTTCCAGGAATGAGCTCTTATTGAATGGTTGGCTGCTGGCGGCATCAGCTGCTTCGCTGCGAACCCAAGGGATTGTGGCCGACAAGGAAAGCAGCTTGGGATTGAGGAGACCTTCGCGTTCACCTTTTAGGATGCTTTGCTCGCAGGTGGCCGACGAGAAAGATGTGGATGGCTTGAAGCCTAGCAACATGGGTCGTCTCGCGATGCGTGGGCACGAGCCCCTGTTTGTGCCTTGCACTCCGATGGGCGTCATTGAGCTCCTGCACAGATCGAACATTGAGCTCAGGGGAAAGGTGCCGCTCCACCTCAGCGTGTGCTGCATGACCCCTCAGCTTTCGCCAGACTTTCCGAAGCATCCCAGCAACGGGCGTGGACTAATTTACGGGGAAGAGACGTCCCACAGGAGGCGGTGATCATCGGCGCGTCCAACATTGTCGGACTTCCCATGTCTCTTCTACTTCTGAAGGTATGAATGAGGTCGAGCACCTGAAAATAATGATTGTCACGGCAAAGGCTTACAACATAGCATGGGGTAATAATTCGCGCGACCTATGACAAACATTGTGTGTATCCCGTTTGCAGATAAGAATGCCTATTTGGTGGAAAGCGTTGATTAAATTTGTGGGAAAAGTTTTCGCCACGTGTAGTTTACTCTCAAGCACTCTTGTGAACAGGGTTAGGACTACTCTCACAGGCCCTATCTTACATCGAGGAAAGGCGAGATATGAACATAGGTATTTTGCAGGTGGCCCTATTATCTGCAGTTGTTTGAATCGAATAGAACTTTCGAGCAAAACCATCGTTTTGTGCAGTCGCGACCCTCACAGGTTCCAAATTGCCAAAGTGGAATGGCGCACCTCTGAACCGACAACGAAAATTATTATTGGACGCTTTGTGACTTTTCTGAGAATTACAGCTTTGGCTGTCATGGTCTCAGGAAGGGTGCACAGTAACCATCTGCCACATAGACACGATGGACGTGGCAGCGCATGCCAGGCAGGCAGATGTTGTGGTTGTCGGAGTGGGTAAGGCGGGCTTGGTGCGTGGCTCATGGATAAAAAGAGGGGCAACGGTCATCGATGTAGGCATCAACGTGATTCCTGACCCAGGTAAAGTTGAAGAAATACAGGCTCACCTGTCCACACTAACTTCTGCTTGAAAGACCTTCCTGGACTGGTTTCGACGCAGAAATTATCCGCCCTACACATTGTCACTGCCTCTCTGGCACACTGCGGTACGTCGGAATATGCACAGCAATATGTGCTGATTTGTGGTCTCAGGTTCAAAATTTGTGTTGCTCCACCTGAAGCAGGTTCAAGAGTGCACAATCTGATGTCAAAATGACTTATTATTGTCCATTCATCTATCAAGAATACGGTTGTAGACACTTGAGGAGGTCCGCACGATGCTTAAAATGGAGGGGGGGGGTTGGGTGCCAGGTAAAAAGTCAGGCAGACGCATCGTGGGTGATGTTCACGAGGAGGTGTTTGAGAAAGCTGGCTATATTACACCGGTTCCAGGAGGGGTGGGCCCGATGACAGTTGCTATGCTCATGAAAAATACGTGTGATTCGGCTGCAAGAGTTCAGGCTTGATGATGCCCCCCTCTATAATAGCGAGGTAATCGTTTCAATGTTGCCGCGTTTCTATTATAGTTGCTAACCACAATTACAATCAATACATTATCTTTGGCCTTCTTATGATTTACACCACATTTTCTCTTTCGCACTTTCGAAAGTATGTAGTGTTGGAAAAGGATTCGCACATTCAAAATATAGGTCATGCTACCGCAGGTGGATGGTGCATCGCTGCGAGGCGTTCATGAGACTTTCATATGTCATAGAAACGAAATCATCAATGCTGTATACCCCTATGGAGATGTACTCATTGCATGTCATCAAGGCAATGTCCAGGTCCACATTTCATTTCTCTCGCATACTGGAGTTATACATACTTGTCGAGGTCATTGATATTATAGGCAGTGGGACCGGACCTGATCATTATCACGGTGGATATATAGATCCGCTCTTCTCCACGAGGGACTATCTCATTTTTGTTACAAATTTGTTGTTTTTTGTTGCATGACATGATTTTGAAATGCCATGCGGGAATGAGATATGCCTTCTCGATTTCCCTCCCAAAAATTGCATCGATAACGATTTCCTTTATTATAATGCGAAATTCATGGTTTAGATTTTTCCCAGTTGAAATCATACATGCACTCCGCGCAATGTTTCAAGTACCGTTTTTGGCTCGTCGACTCTACCTATACCACGGTAAACCTTTCTTGGCCGCACATAGCACGGAAGTCAAGCGCACCGCGCTGGGCGAGACTAGTACTCGGGTTGCAGACGTAGGGCGAGATTGCTACTCGCTGTTCGGGGACGACAGCTGGGATGGATGTGTATCCATAAGATTTCCCTGCAGACGTCCCCGACTGGAGTACTAACTTCGCCCAACGGTGATGCATGACTTTCGTGCAGGGCGGTCGTAGGAAAAATTTCACCGTAGTAGACTCAACTCTTGGCTTGGTCGACTGACTCAGATTTGCCCTCATGGCTTGGGCGGAAGAGTCAGGTTTTTGCCTCACATTACGTAGGCGGAAGAGTCAGATGTTTTGCCCGCCCGCATGGCTTGGAAGGAAGAGTCAGGTTGTTGGTCCGCATGGCTTGGACGGAAGAGTCAGGGTTTTGGCCCGCATGGCTTGGGCGGAAGCGTCAGGTTTTTGGCCCGCATGGCTTGGAAGGAAGAGTCGGGTTTGGCCCGCGTGGCTTGGGCGGAAGAGTCAGGTTTTGGTTCGCGTGACTTGGACGGAAGAGTCCGGGTTTTGGCCCGCATGGCTTGGGCGGAAGATGGATACCACATCTATATGACCCTATGAACAAAAAACCCGCAACAAAAATACCCTGTCTCATTCGAGTTTCATTTGCCGGTTCCAGTCTCATTTTCACGATTCCGTTGTTTGTTATAGCACGACAACTGGTATTGGGCATTCGTTATTGCATCTGACGATCCGTGGGGCTCCATAGCTCCACAAATGTTTGTGTCCGGCATAAACCTGATAGATTATTCCACTTTCAACGCGCATGCTCTTTGTAACTGTTCAATTGCATGTGCAATTATTCTGCAAAGCAGCCTTGCCTAGGCTTTGGAGGGGAATAGATTGCTGCGGTCACGGATGATGGGCCATGCCAGACGTCATCGGCGCGATGACGGTAGCTCGACTGGCATGGCATACTACGGCGTGTTTATGACTTAACGAAACCTCACAGTAAGCCAGTCTATGATCGCGAGAATCTGTAAGTCATTAATCGGATGACCGTATTGGTTTGCGGTTCGCATCGGAACGGAATCCAGAGTTTGAGATCGGTCTCGAATGAGTTCATTCCCAAAAGTTCCGAACTTAAGAAAGGCAGAGCAGCAGCAAGCTGAAAACGCACCACGACGGAGTTTGATTATCTTACCCGCATCAGGCATGTCTGATGGCATAATAAATACTCAATATATGATGCAACATATGGCATTCAGCAAGCACTACGTTCCTACCATTGCGGAGCAGTGCAACGAAAGTGCGCTACAACGCACTTTCCGATGACAACCAACTAACGAAGTTCGTCGTTGGGAGCGATACTGATGGCGGTTGAGGAGATACGCCTGATGATGAACGATTGCATCTTGATGGTGCTGGTGAAGCAGGTTGATGACGGTAGTGGAGAGAACCTCTAGTAAGAGACTACCAGGGGAATCTTTCAGAAGAGCGGTTATGCTGCCCGGAAGAAGTGACGGTGGCGGAGCAGATGACCTCGGATGATCTGGAGTGGCGTTTTTGCAGGTGAGACGCGTCCACGTGCAGGGAGGAAGCGGAGTGAATGTCAAAATGACGATGACGAAAGTGGGGGCGGCTGGAGTGAACACGGGATACCAACTGGTATTTTCCCCGCTCGGTTGTCTCTTTTTTACTCGGATTGTGGCACGGATGGCGAGCAGACCATACTGAATTCACTTTATCGAATTGAACGGCCGGCCGCGTGTGACATATCCGTTGGCCGGTGATCGATCTTCTGAGGGAATTGCGGTGGCAAGGGTACCCGGAGGGACGGATGGTTTCTTTTTATGCTACATCACTGAGTGAGGATGGTGTAGAGTATACCTGTGCACCACCAACGATCCTCGCATGACATCAATCTCGTGGTTGGTTTCACTCAATCCGTCTTCGGAGTCGTCATCGCCCACGCTCACGGAGTCTGTCACATCGTGCATAAAGTTGAATGTAGCGGCGGACGCGGAGTATCCAGCGGTGACCGTGAAACTAGGCATATGGAGGCAGCAATATATAATGGTGTCTGCAAAGGACTGCTGTTCGGGCTCGTGCTGCAGCAGGCACATACCGGCACCTCAAAAACCACCGACCGACGAGAGCTTTTCCGCAGTCGCCGCGAGCGGTGGTGGTGGGAAGGTTGTCCATTCGTGTCTCTTACCCATCTTTATGTTGGCTGCAGCCAACAAAAAACCCAAAGTTCCGAAGCATATTACTCATGGTTAAAGATACATATTGCTCCAAAGCAACGTTGTTTGAAGGGCTACTAGACCTTTTAAAAATAGTCAATACGTGGTATACCTTCTTACACCCATGGGGGCTTGCATAATTGTGCCCTAGAGTTGGGGTATGATCGCGAAAATACAAAATGCTCCTTATATTGGCTGCAGCCAACATAAGAAATTTGTGCAATGTGAGCGGCATGAGAAGGGCATTGAAAAATCGAACACCTATGTTGTCAAGATCTCGAGCTGCTCTTTCTGCAGTGTCTTGTCAAAACTTTTATCCGAGTTCATCTTGACCCTCAAAATATCGATCGAAGTAACATGGGTATGTAAACACCCAAAATTCCTTGGAAATTCCGCAGATTTTCACATTCTCTTGAATAGTAACCCAAATTCTCGCAGATGACTTCGAGCGTCCCAATGTTGTTAACGCATGTGTGAAAGAGAACATCCCCGCCGTCATTTTGAGCTAATAAAATGTACAATCCGGTACCGACAGCTCCCGGCATTGTCAGCAAGGCTTATGTTGGCTCCAGCCAACATAAGGGGCCCTAATGTTGGCTATAGCCAACAGATGGGTAACAGAAATTCGCCCGCGTTCCACCGTTCGGGCACTCGCGGTGCCACTGGCGTAGGCGGTCGCGTTGACGATCACGATTCCCGCACATGGGGATAGTTTGCCATGTGCCACCCTTGTGAAATGCGGCCTTGCTACTTCGTTCTTCGAAACAGACTGCGACCAAACAACGCCGAGCGGCAGTGCAGGGGCAGGGCGGTCGGTGAGCGGCAGTGCAGGGGCGGCAGAGTGGTGGTCTGGCGAAACGCACCAGGCTTCTCCGCTCGCGGAGTGAAGCCCTTATTACTTACTGTACTATCGTCGTCAATCTAGCCTTATTAGGGTGTCCCCCATATGGAAGCTAGGCGACATTTATTGCCTGGCAATTCAATCAAAACGAGCGCACCCCCTTAAATCGTCCATGCGATCCCTACACCCTTCGCAAATGACGAAAGTCGCCCTGGCGGCTCCTCGCGGTTCCCTGACGGTCGCGGGGGACCTTGTATTTATGCGGCGCCTCACTGAGCACACGCGACCTATGGGATCTACACGGAAGTCGATCAAAAAAATAAGTAAACTGCGTCGTTTATTTCCCTGAAACGATAACTCTCCCTAAACGTTTGAGTGCCGCGACCTGTCGCGATGCTGAATCGGTCGTGCTCGTCGGTTTTCAGAATTACAAAGAGCTCCGTGATTTAATCAAGCATTTATATAACATGTTTAATGCCATGGTAAATGCACCCGCATCGCTCGGGTTTGGGAGGGGGGAGGGTGTGGGTCTAGCGGGTCCGGATTAGCTCTGAAAATAGATGTTGGAACACCACTAGTCACAAGAGGTCGACGGCCGCACGATGACCGGTGAGGTATGATCCA
The DNA here is from genome assembly GCA_001247695.2 of Cymbomonas tetramitiformis. Lineage (NCBI taxonomy): Eukaryota > Viridiplantae > Chlorophyta > Pyramimonadophyceae > Pyramimonadales > Pyramimonadaceae > Cymbomonas > Cymbomonas tetramitiformis. The sequence goes on from LGRX02017620.1 coordinate 8,188, forward strand.
ACACCTGTCTGCGATTTTGGCAAAATTTGTGACAATGGCGCAATGTTGCAGTGTCAAAGTGTGATCACGAACATGATCACGATCGTGTTCGGATAATGCACTATTTTAGGGGTGATCGCGATCAGGCCATAATTTATACGACAAACTTGTGGTAGTGCGTAGAATGGATGTACATAAATGAATAAATATAAAAATAAATAAAATAAATAAATAAATAAAGAATGAAATAATAAAGTAATAAACTTGTGGTAGTGCGTAGAATGGATATATAAATGAATATAATAAATAAATAGATAAATAGATAAAGAATAAAATAATAAAGTAATAAACTTGTGGTAGTGCGTAGAATGGATATATAAACGAATATAATAAATAATATAATATAATTGAAAATTGAAAATTAAAATAAAATAAAATAATAAAGTAATAAACTTGTGGTAGTGCGTAGAATGGATATATATATCGTAGGTAAAAATTAGTTGGAGGAAAAATTGAAAGGACGACGACCGCTGATGACACGGCCGCGTTCCGGTCGGGGCTGCCCTTGTAAAACCAGGCAAGCCCGCCCAGTCAAGGCTCAAGCGACACAAAGGCCCTGAATACGAGGTTCGCGGCGAGCAACCGGATACATTTATGTCCTTCGTGGACACGCTGCTCGTATGGAAGTTGTTAGGGTTTGAAATCGGTGCGGGGATTTCACTGTACGAGCCGGGTCAAATCATATATATCGTCATGGGGCGAAAGTGCTCCACGACGGGATTTGAACCCGTGACGTTCGCTTTTCTAGTGCGACGCTCTAACCAACTGAGCTACGCGGAGGATGATGATCCTCTCGCGCATTTCAGTGGTACTCGTACATATCGGACTGTTACAGATCGATGATCGACTATGCGTGTGACATCGACGACGACGTACCAACATCGCGACTGCGGGCGTCTGTCATCTTTCGATCCGTGACATATCTCCCCTCTTTAAAGTGTCGGGGCCTCACGACATTCGTGTCGAGTTACTTTTCAGAGGTCCGACCTCAGATGTGATGACGTGGCAACCTGCGATGAAGCTGGGTAGCAGTTCTTGGGATGCAGCCCATCGCACCGAAGGTGCATCGCAGTTCTTGGGATGCAGCCCGAATCCACGTCATCAGCGCGGGTCACATCGTGCCCATGCATACGCGATCTTAGCGCAGGTCACATCGCCGTGCCCGAGCATACGCGATCTTAGCGTAGGTCACATCGTGTGCCTTATGCCGTTACATCTGAGGCGGTTTCCGAACCGTCGCTTCGATACCAATGTTAGGGTTGGAAATCGGTGCGGGGATTTCACTGTACGAGCCGGGTCAAATCATATATATCGTCATGGGGCGAAAGTGCTCCACGACGGGATTTGAACCCTTGACGTTCGCTTCTCTAGTGCGACGCTCTAATCAACTGAGCTACGCGGAGGATGATGATCCTCTCGCGCATTTCAGTGGCACTCGTACAGATCGGACTGTTACAGATCGATGATCGACTATGCGTGTGACATCGACGACGACGTACCAACATCGCGACTGCGGGCTTCTGTCATCTTTCGATCCGTGACATATCTGTCAGGGTTATGACCGATGATATATGTGTCATACATGTCATACGTGTCATACCTGTCAGACATGTCATACCATGTCATGTTATGTCATGTCGTGTCATGTCATATATTATAATGACAGACAGTCGTCAGTACGGTCGACTATGACATGTACAGTCATCATTTGTCATTCACTCACCTTGAGTGACATCTGTCATCGAGAGGCCAGGTTGTGGCATCGAGATGGCAAAGCAAGATGAAGTCTTGAAGAACCGAAAGTGTTCGGAGAAAAACTCATCTTCGCTTCAAGCATGTTCTGAACAAGCATGCGAGTATCATATGGCTTATTCGTTCAGCCGATACTGATTGTTCAACCAATGCCTTGGGTTCACAACCCAATTATGGTGGCATCTATGAGATGCGGGGCATTGCGTAAATGAGGTAGCATTGAGCTACAGCAGTCACTTCTGGAGAAGCGCTGCACTCATATCCACACATAGGCTGCGTGAGCTATTAACGTTCAATAATAGCCTCGCCTTATATCATATATCTATTCGCTTACTCGCGAAGCCCTAAGATTGGTATTCTCCGTCTCGTGAAGGCGACGAACGAGGACGCACAAGTGTGAGTGCAGCAGTAGAGATATTGAATTTTGTGTGCGCAGGTTCGCGGAGCGCGTATATGATACAGGCGCCGCAGTCGCACATATCAACATATCTCGCATAATATCGACCGCTGCATGATAAACAGCGAAAGCAGTGCGCGAGGAGACATCATCGTCGCAATCGCACTTGTTCGTACATACCGTCTGAGATAACAGCGCGAGAAGGTGTGCATACAGCATGCCGATCGCACATATGCGCAGTTATCATTCGCAATTGTACGAGATTCGACATATTGAGACGCGGATGAACAAATCATCATCAGAATATGATTCCGTGCGAAAAATGGCATTCGTATCATATGCCGTACATACTGCGACAGAGATATGCTCACAATTCGCAGCGCGCACAATAGCGACTTTGATAATCACAATAAATCGCCTTCTGCACTGAACGATTACCTTGCAGTTTTGATGCGTACACTGATCTCGTCATCAAAATATCGTCATTTCAAATCGTTGCAAATTACTCGTCTGCGCGCATCATGATGTATCTTCACAGGATATGTACATACCTGCTAGAATTGTCATGAACAGATGACGCACGATGACAGTATAATATGCAGCATGATATACAAAGTCTATGATGCTTGCACATTTGAGATGGTGTTTATTCATTCACTGTCAGATTCACATACAAGCTTGCAATCATGAGTGTGTACTATATGCTGTGTGAGTAGCTACACACACACACACACACACTCAGTATGACAGATAAGTGGATGCTGTGCAGCAAACATCGTAGTGTGCACAATTATATGAGTGTGCAGTGCTTATATACTTGCAGCACCACACACACACACACACACACACTTGCAGTATATACTAATCATTCAGTATATACCAAGTGCATGCACCATTCATTATTATACTGTGCAGCGATATCATGCAGTCTGATTCCATTTATTTTGTTATACAGTGACATGTGCATACATTTATGCATTCAGCTTGATCACGTTAGCAGCTGTCATGCATAAACCAGCTTGACCACGATAGCAGCTGGTATATATGGTATCATATAACAATGCATCAGACATCGCACATAAGCATACCTGCTGTGCATGTAAACTATAAATGAACCCATATGGTGTAAGGTGCCTATTCAGTGGCCTTAACACAATAATTAGCTCAATATACTCTGGCGCAGGATTTGGGAGGAGTATATTGTTCTATTGTGGATCACTGAAAGGAATGCTCACCGGAACCATATGTGAAATAGACCCAAGCAACTCATCACTGCAGATGAGATATGCAGGATTACAGTCACTAACTAAGCTGATATACATCATGTTAGATACATTCTGTGATTGGTATACAGATCATCCAATGTGATAGATCAACTTGGTGTAGTGTAATGAATCAGTAATTACCTATATACAAGTGTGTGTAGTAGCACAAATCCCACACACACATAGTGTACTCAATCAGAAAGTACCTTACATAAGTCATTGCATACACAAGTCACTGCAACTTATGTATTGTTGTAACACTGATATCATTAAGTATAATGACATTACGCTGATTCACAAGTGTAATAATCAAGTCACTGACACTACTATGTAAGTTGACAATGCACTGACTCGAAAGTGTAATGGTCAAGTATCATATCAACACATAATACATAGTACCATCCAGTGAACACATGTGCGCACTGGATGTCAAGTGATGGCGATAGATATGGGACAGGATCAACCAACATGCTGTAGGGCTGGATGGAGATATCTCCAGACCCGAAGGCAGTATACAATGCTCCAAAAGCAGCTGGTCACTGCTGAGCATTGTCCATTCGTCCCACATACTATTGCTGGAGCAACAACAAGTTCTACATTGTATTCTGACAATTGATTCAGTATTGATCAGTTCAATTGCATGTAACTCTCTCAGATCAGTAACTATATATTGACATCTGATAGAGGTTGTTGTGGACATTACACACACACTGTTGTGTTGTGTGAGACTGCTTAGATTTATTTATCAAGCTATGTCCAGATCTACTTGGAAACTAAAGATATCATTTGATATTCTTTCAGTGCACTGTCATATGCCCAAGTAGATAATAGGTTCTGACAAGTTATCACTTAAGTGACAGACCCACTTAAAGTTGATACACCTAATTATATCATTGGGAAGTGGAGCATAACTTCCATGGGTTTCAATCAGCAAAATCTATATATTTGTTCAACCACAGATGTTGACCATCGGATATCTTCACTATTATGCCATGAAAAATATCATGTGCAAAAGTGAGATAAGTTGCATGAGTTCTGTAACTTGCACATTACACACACACCGCTATACATATACTGTAGTATATATATAAGTGGCCAGAATGGTGAAAAATGGGTAAAAAGGCTAAAAACCCATTGCGGGAGATTTCAAAATTGAAATTCGGACTCCATTTTTTCACGGATTATCATTTTATACCTATTAAGGTATCTGAAAAACATAATGTGCACAGTCATATCTCGTGTAACACCCTAAATATCAGGTGTGTAACACCTAGGGGTATACAAAGTTGCTGTAACAAAATACGTGAAAAACTAATACGTATGATTTCAAAATGAAAATTTGGGTTTCATTTTTTTTCGTTACTCCATTTTATTAGCTATTGAAAAATATGCTCAAAATAGTACAGCACTTGTAACACCCTATAACTATATATATTCACGTGTACAGTTACAGGGGTGTAACATACCTCCTAAATACCACGTGATACACAGTGATATATTAAATGCAGTTTTGCTTCAATTTCTTTGAAAAATGTTCATACTGCTTTAATTTGACATATTGTAGGGTTACTGATACCAAGTAGCACCCTAATGTCACTGTGGATGATATGGGTCACTGTGACACTATATACCCTGAAATGCCGCTATATACTAGCAAAACACTCTGTGTTTGGCATTTATGTCATGCTGAAATCAGCACGGTCATGACAATATATCGGGCAACAACCCTAAAACTGTAGGGCAACAACCCTAAAACTGTAGGGCGACAACCCAAGGACTGTAGGGCTGCAACCCTAAAACTGTATAAGCTGCTTCCTATAAGGACTGCAAGCTACATCATGAGGTATAAAGGCAACTGACAACTGCCTGTGTCTTCACACTTCCTTGAGGGGGGAAGAAGGTGGAACCATATATACATACATACCTCATTATAACAATGTACAGAAATAATACATGTACAAAATATAGATATATATATATATATATATTACACACACACACACTCAGCCAGTTGAAGGTTTTTTGTTGGTGCTGTGTTTTGTCTTATAGATGGCAGAAGTAGCAGAAATGCCAGCTATTGATAAAGATCCATCTACCTGGTTCTTTGACATCTTAGGCTCATACGATGCCTACAGTCGGTTTAAGATACCCAAATGGCTTACTGGTTATGCTGATACCCAGACCAGATTCGATGAGATAGGGTGTTTCGATCACAACAGTCGTATGAAACCCGACATGAGCAGATATAGAGACCCTGAGACAGAACCTCAGGAGCCAGACGAAGAGTATACAGAGGATCGTGCTCCACCAGTATTCACAGACCCTGATGATGGCCATTTACCTCATTTTGCACCAGCTCCATCCGCATCAGTTCCAAAGGTGAAAATGGCTCCACCTAAGGAATATAAGGCAAGACAAGATGCTGAGATTTGGTTGGATACAGTGGATAGATACTTCCAGTTTACCTATCCAGGTGTTCCAGACAAGGACATCATTACAGTCTTCCTGACACTCATTCAGAACAATGACAGACATTATTTCCAGGTCGAGGCCAAAAAGCCAGACGCCACCTATGAAGGTATCAGAAGGACATTCCTCAGTCAGTTTGGGAACCCACACAAAAGATCAGTAGCCAAAAAGCATCTTATGGCACTGAATCAGGGAAACCAAAGCTTTGCAAATTATCTCCGCACGTTCACATCACTGGCTGCATTAGCATCAGTTGATCTGGATGATGCATTGATAAAGGACAGATTCATCAGCAATATGGAATCAGATCTTCGCAAGCAGTTTCACCTCAGATGTCTTACAGAGGACGAAAGGAATAATCTGTCGTGGGCACAAACCACACAGATCCTGCTCGATTTGAATTATGTCGTTCATTCGAAGCAATCAGAGACCCTTCACTATCGGGGGCAAAAGGAGCAGTCAGGAGGCCCAGTCAGAAAAGACAAAGACAGAGGCCGTGGCAAAAAGCCATATGACAGATCCAATCGGAATTGGAATCAGAAACAGAGTGGCAATCAAAATCAAAATGCCAATCAGAATTCCCAAAGAAATAAAGGGAAAGGAGGAAAAGGCAAAGGCAAAGGAAAAGGGAAAGGGAAAGGAGCAGCAGCAAATCCTCCTCGGCCTTGCCAACGTTGTGGTCGTACCAATCACGCCACAAAGGATTGTTTCTCCACCAGGACACCAGAAGGAAAAGCTATAAAAGGCAATCCTCCAGCTCAGAATCCATACAGGGGACAGCAGCAACAGAATAATCAGGGTGCTAAGAACGAGTCTGGCAAACTTGTGAAAACAATCAACACCCTGGTTAAGGAGCTAAAGAGTCAGCAAAGCATTAATGCAGCAGTAGCAGC
>LGRX02017621.1:0-10431 GCA_001247695.2 Cymbomonas tetramitiformis
CACCGCACCATACGTATTCAATGTGCCCTACCCATTTACGCCCACGGTCTGCCGCACCGACCCGAAACAGCCACAGACATCCTACCGGCCACACCCCCTTAATATGGTCGCGTGTCAGAGGAGCTGTCCTCACACCGCACCATATATATTCGGTGTGCCCAACCCACATGCGCCCACGCTCCACCGCACCGACCCAAAACAAACACATACATCCCACCGGCCACACCCTTTTATTATGGTCGCGTGTCAGAGGAGCTGTCCTCACACCGCACCATATATATTCGATTTGCCCAACCCACATGCGCCCACGGTCTGCCGCACCGACCCAAAACAAACACATACATCCTACCGGCCACACCCCGTTATTATGGTCGCGTGTTAGAGGAGTTGTTCTCACACCGCACCATACATATTCAATGTGCCCTACAGATTTACGCCCACGGTCTGCCGCACCAACCCGAAACAGCCACACGCATCCTACCGGCCACACCCCCTTAATATGGTCGCGTGTCAGAGGAGCTGTCCTCACACCGCACCATATTTATTCCGTGTGCCCAACCCACATGCGCCCACGCTCCACCGCACCGACCCAAAACAAACACATACATCCTACCGGCAACACCCCCTTGTTATAGTCGCGTGTCAGAGGAGCTGTCCTCACACCGCACCATCGATATTCGGTGTGCCCAACCCACATGCGCCTACGGTCCACCGCACCGACCCGAAACAAACACATACATCCTACCGGCCACACCCCCTTAATATGGTCGCGTGTCAGAGGAGCTGTCCTCACACCGCACCATATATATTCCGTGTGCCCAACCCACATGCGCCCACGCTCCACCGCACCGACCCAAAACAAACACATACATCCTACCGGCAACACCCCCTTGTTATGGTCGCGTGTCAGAGGAGCTGTCCTCACACCGCACCATATATATTCGATTTGCCCAACCCACATGCGCCCACGGTCTGCCGCACCCACCCGAAACAAAGACATACATCCTACCGGCCACACCCCCTTAATATGGTCGCGTGTCAGAGGAGTTGTCCTCACACCGCACCATACGTATTCAATGTGCCCTACCCATTTACGCCCACGGTCGGCCGCACCAACCCGAAACAACCTTAAAAATTCCAGCTACCACACCCCGTTTCAACCGAGCCACGGGTCCGGGGGCGCGCCTCGAGCCTTGAATAACAAGGACACGCGCACGCCTCTCCTAACCCACCGGCTGGGATCCTCACCTACCCCGACCGAAAATGCAATGATGACGAGTAGCCACGGGTACAGGGGGCGCGCAGCGAGCCTTGAATCAGGCCACGCGCACGCCGCTCCCGACCCACCGGCACCTCGTCGAGAGCCACGCTTGTACACACGTCTCTTTTTAATAGGAAACCTCCGACGGCGGACCGTATTTTAAGATAAGCAAGCAGGTTCCTAAAGCAAATCACAAAGCCACAGAAAACTCACCGTCGGTTCTGCAGGCTCTTCAGGAGCGCCGCCTTCTTCACCCGCGGGCTCCTCGTTGACATCCTCGTTCAGGTCCAACACGTCTGCTGCAGCACCGGCTTGGGCAGCTTGCCCCACAACCTGCACATCCGATAACCCGACTGTGTGGGGGGGGGGAACAAACGCAAAACACGCCCAACGAAAAACGTCGGTCTAAGACCATGCTGTTTCACAAAATTTAAACTGAAGCTCGCACCGGTGGAACTCCCCCGCCGTTGGAGCGTCCCGCCGCAGCAAGAAGTCTTGCTGCGCGATTGCTACCAGACGCACGTGCGGGAGGAGAAGACGCCATGTTTATTATATATCCAAACTTCAAATTTTCTACTAGGGCGGAAAGGGAAGGTGGTCGAAAAACCTTCTCTTTCGATAGAAAGAATAAGCCCCGCCCGCCGCAGTTTAAACCCTCGCCTGATTTGAAATCGAGTGTTCCAAGTATTTATCATATACAGTATATATGTCACATGCATGGGTATGATGACGATCGTGATCTTGATTGGACTACACCACTGACAGGCTTTCCCCATTCACGACATTCCCTGACATATTTATAGTGCACGCGAGCCTTCGCGAATCAGGTTGCCACAAACTTTTATACCTCGACTGATTCAGTGGGTATAATTACTCATCGTCGACTGCAAGACAAATCTTTGGCCTTTTACAAACCCAGCCTCTTCGAGTCATATCTCCCGGCATCGCGCCAGTCATTCTGGGGCTCTCGCGTGAACCCTGGGGCATCCAGAAGCGGGCTTGGTGACATTCCTATGTCATCGGGTATATAATTCTACCGATTTATACCGACTTAAGCAAACTTAAGCAAACTTAAGCAAACTTAAGAAAATTTAAGCAAACTTAAGAAAACTTAAGCAAAACCCTTGTTCTAGTGCGTACAGCGAGGCCAAGCGTGTCAAAGACCTGTGGCACGTCCTCGCTGACTCCGCCAAGCAAACACCGTTGTACGTCAACATTATTCGCGAACTTCGCGCTGGTGCGCCTTTCTCTTTTCCCACACTGTGCCTTCGCATTCGCACGATGTGGAAAGAGGAACTTGCTGGATGTGACACACCGACAGTCAAATCTGTCACCTGTCACTTCCTATAGTAGGCTGGGTGACCGTCACCAGCCAGTAGACGGGAAACACCCCCCGTTAGGTATTTATGTATGCCTCTCTTTTATCAAACACACTTTTTACCGTTCTGATTCCGTAACCCTTAACTCAGGGGTTATCTCTCCAGTTAGATATATATTACCTCAGCACTATATATCTGCCAGGTTTGGCCCCACTTGCGCTTTATTCATTAGCCACTGCGAGATTGCCACCATGAGTGGCTAAGCTCGGACGCCTGGGATGGAGTGAGGCGCTCCGCGCGTGAGGGTGCCGGCAGTCACGGGTATGGCCTAAATTTTACGGGTTGATTTACGGCACGCCGCACCGGTTGGAGAGCAGTTTTCTTGCGGGACTTAACCAGGGGAGAAGTCCTGTCGCGATTGACCGGCCCCTGGCCGAGAGAGTCTCCCAAAAAGAGGGTTTGGCCGAAGATTGGCCGAAAGAGTTTTGACCCTTAAGTATGCAAAAAGATGTCAAAACAAGAAAAAACAAATGTTTTCTCGAAAACTGGCCGAAAGGCCTCCGGAGAGGACTTCTCCCCTGGACTTAACGTTGGATTGGTTTACGTTTTCTGGTTGGATCCCACACCGTTACGTATCGGCCGCCGCTACCACACGACTTCCCGGAATTATCTGATCTCTCACGGCTGCCGTATCGGCGACCCACGCGTTTCTTGGCCGCCCGACACTGCCGCGCATCTCACGTTTCACTGCCTCACTCCGCCCCTTCAGTCCTTCTCACAATGGTTGCTTCTACTCGAGCCACCGCTAGCATGGCGAATCGCCGAGAGTTGCCATGCTTGCTTCCGTGCCATCGCTGTCCCCGTATTCCTCGCATGAGGTCTCTTCCCCCCCCCTCAGGCTGGCGACGTCACACTCCGATGATGAAGAGGAGGAGGTCTCTGACAAGGCAGCAGCTGCTTCCAAAGGAGAGTTGGGGTCGTCGGAGGCTTCCGTCTTGAAGGTCCCGTCAGGCGCCAAGTACATGATGTAGGCCTCCTGCCCGCTGTTCTTCAGTGCCCGCAAGTCCTTCCTAGCTTGCTTGGTGCTGATTAGTTGAGCCTCCACTAGGCCCATAGCCTGGCCCCTCTCCGAGTTCGAGGACCCTGGATTGCACCCCGCAATGACTACCTTCTGTGACCCATGGCCAAACCGCACACTCCCATACTGTGCATAGTCAAAGGTGACCCGCCGCTGTGCTCGTAACCAGTCACCCCCCAGTACCACGTCCACACCCAAGGATAAGGGCATCACTCGCAGAGTCACCTGCTTGGCATAACTTCCCTTCCGCGTCTCCGCTGTGAGCTTGGGTCGAATGCAAGAGTTGGCGTCGTAGACTGTGCCATCTGCAACTTGCACCCGCATTGGTTTCTCATGGGCTGATGGTTGAAGCTTGAGCTTCTTCGCAGTCTCTAGGGATGTGAAACTGGAGGAGGCCCCACTATCGATGAGAACCTTCACTCGCACCTTACCAATCCATGCCCAGAAAATCATGAGAGTGGGCCCTGACGCGTCCATGGCAGCTAGCACATGTTCGTTCAGCCATTCTCCCCAGCGTCCCGCTCCCGCGTCTACGCCAATATCAGGCCTGATGCTGGCCAGTTTGTGCAAACCTGGCTCCACTTCCTGCAGGTTCAGTTCTTCGTTAGAGTTGTCGTCAGGTAGGTGGTAAGTGCCGGCCTCCGCTATCAGGGCAGTCCAGCGGGCAGACCTGGTGATGGGGTCTTCCGGCACTGGATCATCTGGCCAGGGTGCTGGTCTGGCGACTGCCACTTCCCTGCTCGCCTTCACCATTTTCCTCAGGTGTTCTATGCGACCCTTCACCCGTACCATAGCACTCCTGATCCTGTGCTGATGCACCTCTGCTTCCCGCCGCCTGCTCGTCAGTGTCCTGGCTGCCTCCCACGCTGCTGGTTTGTCACGTTGCACTCGCTGTTGTGCTCGTGACAGTGGCGGCGGTTTGGCGCGGTCTAGCCGTCGTCTCAGTGCGCGTCCGAAGAGTTGCCGGGGCGTTGCCTCCTCTCTGAACCTTACCTGTCTAGCACCTGATGGCTGCAACGCGCGCTGGTACACCCCCTTTGTGCTAGGGGCTCCTTGACTCCCTTTGCCGAACAGAGGAAATCTGATCTGAACCTCTGTTGGTTGGGATGCCTGTGCTGGCGCAGCGTCTGGCTCAGTTTTCCCTGGTGCTACCACTGTGATTGGTCGTGACCTCTTCAGCCAGCGTAATGCCCGCCTCATTTTCTCCACCGCTCGCTGCGCTGGTCCTGGTCCGTGCCTCATCCGATGATCCTCTCTGAAGTGAGTGTTCCACCGGTAGGTCTGACTTTGCCTGCCTCTCTCTGGTTCCCTTCCAGAGTCGGCCCCCCTCCTGTTGGCCATAGCGAGGTGCGGAGTACTTACCTCGCTGGCCTGGGGGCCTAACCGCGTTGTCCGGGAGAGGCACCGGCCCCCGTTGACTCTCCCTCGGCAAAATCCATGTGCTCCGGAGCTACCAGTGCCAGCTGCTGCTCCACTATCCCGCCAGATCCAGTATCCATTCCCGCGTTCTCGAAGATCTCGAAGGCCTCCTCCCAGATGCATTTGACCCATGCAGCTTTCTGCTGAGGCTGGTGTTGATGTGGGCAGTCGCGAGCCAGATGCTCCTTGGACTTGCATTTTCGACAGCCAGAGTAGGTTGACGATCCTGGCAGCTGCCGGCCTTCCACTTCCGTTGGAGTCGTGGTCGTGGGCATGGCGTAGCATTGTTCATTGGGAGATGCTTCTTCCTCCCAGAATTCTGCCAAAGGAGCTACAGGGAAAGGGGATTGATCGCGGGCAGTCTTCATATGCGCAGGGTCCTTGCGCTCCTCCATCGTAGCTTGCTCCACATATCTGCGCAGTAGTTCTGCCTCCCATCCAACCTTTCCAGAGCTCTGGTTAAAATCCACCTTTCCAACCAATTCCTTGTGGACTCTGGCATGCAGTTCTGGTGTCAGTCCACTTAGGAATATTCCCGGTAGTGCTGCCCTACTTACTGGTCCCGTCACCCCATGTTTATGCAGCATTTCCAACATGTCGAAGGACTCCATGAGCGAGTGATGGAAGGTGGCGGCGTTTCTTCCAGCGTTCTTGCCAGAGGCTTGACGAGCTCGCGATAGCATATTGGGTAAGATACTCAGGTGAGCGTCAGTAACACACGCTCGCGCAAGCGTGGCTACTAAATCGTCCGGGCTCTGCATCTGGTTGGCCATCACCTTTTGATTGAGAACTCCTTGCGCTGACCCCTCCACCCGATCCCTGATGATCAGTCGTAGTTCTTCTGGGACGGTGGTGATGGTGGTCCCTTCCTGATCTTCATCGTCGCAGGACTTCTTCTTCGTCAACGCTCTCCTCACCAGTGCTTCCTTGAAGTGATCTTGCAGTTCTCTCATGAACTTCTTCAAGGGAGCTAACAGATGTCCAGATGGTCTGTCTCCGCTGGAACTGTCCGTAGGGCACGTATACGTGGTGATGCGATCTCGTAGTTTCCGTAGAGAAAGCAACAACCTGTCCTCAGCTTCCAATTCCTTCAGCTTGGTATAGTCTGCCCGCTGCTGATCCCTCTCTGCCTGCTCCTGCTCGGCTGGTCTTCGGGGCGGTGGACAGTCCGAGGGTTGTTCTTCCTCAGGTTCCTCTGGTGGAGGTGGAGGCTGAGTCTGCTGAGGTGGTCGAGACTGTGGTAGAGTGACACTGGGAGTTGGGATGTTGGGTAGTTGGGCTAATGCACCAGACCAAGGCGGCTGAGTGCAATTTTGACAGAGTGGGACTTGATCACACGTTCTGTTGGGTCCCAGCATGACGTCCCATACTAACCCAGAGGCGACCTTAACTCCTCCAGTTGGGGATAACAGCAGTCTACCGCATCTGCTGCAACCCGTGCCGCTCTGAACAGCCTGATCCCGTCTTGGTCCTACCAGCTGCATCACTGGGCTGATCAGTGACTCCCGAACTCTGTGGTTCTGGGCATGCCCATAGCTGATCGCTAGGGTAGAGTACCGTTTGGCTATGGCCACCGCTGTCTGGGCATCGGCGTCGTGGCGCCTCACGTAGTCCCTGATACCCTGTTCTACAGTGATGGGTACCAGTGGGTCTCTCCACTCTTCCAGGGCTTCGTGGCTTGGTGGGGCTGCTTTAGCCGATGACGCTGAGCCTGATGCCTCATCATTGCCAGACTTGGACGGGGATCCTCCGGACTCTGATCGTGTGTTTATTGCTAACCGCCACGCTTCGTCGGGACTCAGTGAGGGATGCCGGGCCTTTGTCCAGTCGTACCAGACCCATTCCGACTCTTCGGTCGAAGGCACTACTGCACAGATGGCTCCCTTTTCCTTCAGAACCTTCCTCTGGGTTGCTATTAAAGCATCCCAGCCCTCCTCTTCCCAACTCACCACTTCCCCTCGAGCTGTCGCTAGTGCGACGGCCTTCTGACGCTCCTCGGGGAGGCACTCAAAGGCCTGATCTCGCAGAGCTTTGTCCTTGAACAAAGTTCTGACAGCCATCTTTTCTGTCAGCTCAGGCTCCCGAACTGATGCACGAGAGGCGGGCTCTTTATCTACCGCCTTCCCTTTTGCTGCCTTGGCTGCCCTCTTCTTGGCCAACTGCTTCTTCCGCTTCCGTTGCTGCCTGCTGCTGCCGCTGCTGCTGCCTCTGCTTCTACGCCTGCTGCTGCCGCGGCTACCTCGCTCCGGGGAAACTGTTGAGTCGCTGGAGTCACTGGACCCACTGCTGTCGCTGCTGGGAGGGAAACGAGGATTTGGTGAGAAGCCTGGGGGGTATGCCAATCCGCAGCTGGGTGTTTCCTCCCACTGCGGCACGGATGGCTGCCGTTGGGCCTCTGCTGGAGCTGGTGAGAGTGCTGTGAAGCGATCCGAGAGTGCTGAGAAGGTGTTGTGGGTGGGGGTCGCTCCTCTTTCCTTAACACGTGCTCTGCCAAAGTTTACTCCTGCAAAGAGTTTCTTTGGTATCCCTTCCTGGTGTAACAGAGTCCCGTGCTTGAGGACCCGCCTGTATTCCCTCTCTGTCACTCCTGCCTGTAGTACAGCCAACTCCTGCGGGGAAGCCGGGTGCCAAAGGATCTTTCCGCTCCGGGTGCGCGGCTCATCGTAGAACCACTGTGTGAGGGTCTTCTTTTCCCCAGCTGACAGTGCGACTATCTGCAGCCTCACGGGTGCTGACGCCTGTGATTCCGCGCTGTCCCCACTGTGGTCGCTCCACGCAGTGCTGGCTCCCTCTATCCATCTAATCACCCGGACCTTCTGGTCCTTCCCGCACTGGCTGTACGCACGGTCCAGGGCTATTTGCTCTGGCGACCGAGAATCCTTCCTTCGGTCTGGCGATCTCTGCCTGTCCCCTGGAGGAACTGAGGGCTGTCCAGCTGGCTGAGCTTGCCGAGCTGGCTGAGCTGGAAGCTCTGATGCCTGGAGACTGGCTGATTCTCTCAAGGCTCGAACAGACCGCGCTCCTTCCCTCAGCTGCGGTCCGACTCTTTCCAGGGCAGCTACCAACTCCTGGCTGACCAATTCCCTTCTGGTTTCCATCGCTGGGCGCGGTGTCGCTGGAAGGGGCAGTGCTGGAAAGTCCTCTGCGGAGACACTGGAATTTGGCAATACAAAGTCCACGTGTTGAAAAGCTGACGCTGGCTGAGTCGGGTTCTCGCCATAACCTCCGGCGCTCAGGACAGGTGAGGGATTCTGGTCGCGAATCGCTGGGGCTGCGCTTGCTCGGGCGACTGGGGCCACACCTGCCTTGGCCGCTGAGCCAGTTCGTGTGTTCGCGGAAATCTCGCCAGAGCCTCCGGCGGAAAGGGTCGACGTGGGGACCCTATCCCCCGCTGTAGGGCAAGCGGTGACAGCTGTATCTCCAGACACCGATGGCGTTGTAACAGTCGTATCTCCAGACACCGATGACGTTGTGACAGCTGTATTTCCAGACACCGATGGCGTTGTAACAGCCGTATTTCCAGACACCGATGGCGTTGCAGCGACCGTATTTCCGGACACCGATGACGTTGTGCTTGACCGTATCTCAGGACACCGATGACGTTGAAATTTGTGAGCCTCCGGCAGAAGGGTCGACGTGGGGACCCTATCCCCAGCGTTGGGCAAGTGACGAGCGGTGGCTTGGCACTTCCGGTTACCGATGACGTTGAGAAATTTGGCGAGCCTCCGGCGAAGGGTCGACGTGGAGTTCCCTATCCCCCCTTGTTGGGCAAGTGACGAGCGTGGCACTTCCGGTTTCACCGATGACGTTGAAATTTGGCCATAGCCTCCGGCGAAGGGTCGATGTGGGGACCCCTATCCCCCCTTGTTGGGCAAGTGAAAGCTGACGAGTGGCACTTCCAGGACACCATTGACGTTAGGTTGGCAGCACGCCAGCCTCCGGCGGAAAGGGTCGACGTGGGGACCCTATCCCCCACTGTTGGGCAAGTGACAGCAGTGGCACTTCCAGACACCGATGACGTTGAAATTTGGCCATAGCCTCCGGCGGAA
The DNA here is from genome assembly GCA_001247695.2 of Cymbomonas tetramitiformis. Taxonomy (NCBI): domain Eukaryota; kingdom Viridiplantae; phylum Chlorophyta; class Pyramimonadophyceae; order Pyramimonadales; family Pyramimonadaceae; genus Cymbomonas; species Cymbomonas tetramitiformis. The sequence continues at coordinate 9,127 of LGRX02017621.1, forward strand.
AGGGTCGATGTGGGGACCCTATCCCCCATTATTGGGCAAGAGGTCACAGAAACGGATTGGGCTGCCAGTTCTGCCATATTCATCCGTTCTAACTCCTGCAGCTTAGTGGCAATCGGAGAGAAAACAGGGGTATGAACAGGGGTCTCCAGTGTCGCGGAATAACCCCTACTGGCTCACTGGGCAACATACTCAGTGATACTGGGCTCACAGGTATTTGCACAATTTCCCCCCCCCTTGCCGAGGGGGTAATTCCTGCACTGGGAACGTACACGAAGGGTGTCACATCAGGTTGCCGTACAGCTGCTTCTGTCACTGGAACAGGACAGGACAGGGCCCAATTCGGTACTACTGACGCCGTTGGGTACGGTGAAAGCCCGGACATTGGCAAATTTGGCACCGGGGAAGACAGCATACCCGGAGAAGGGTACCCCATTGGCGCACCGTACGCAGTTGCTGGCAACGGAGTGTTGTGCTGCCACAAGGCACGCGGCGGCAGTTGGTGCTGCTGTTGTTGCAGAAACATTTGTTGTTGAAAATCCCGCGGAAATTGCGGCGGCGCCGTCATAAAATCACGTTGGAGCTGTCCACGCAAAATTTCGTACGCAGAGTTGTCATCAAGCCGCTGCGTCGAGCCGATATACGAGAGCCCAGGTTGCGTGTGCGCAGCCGATTGCGAAAAGGAGTGCGAAACATTTCTGGGGTCGAGTGATTCGGAGCAATTCGCCGCCGGAAGAAACTGCGATTGCCCCGTGGAAGTCGCTACAGCCGTGTGCGGCGGAATTCCATGTTGAAAGTCCATGATCGCGTTGTGAGTGAACGCACGGTAACGGCAGTGAAGTCACACTGTGCGGGCGATAAATTTCCGCCGATTGACGCCGATTTGGTCGAACGAAAGGCAAATCCCGCGGAAAGGCACCTGCAAAGACAAATTACTATCGCACTTGCACGTGCGGTATATGCATTCAGGAACAATATATGATATATTTTCCGTCGAGATTGCAGCCCTGACGAAAGGCAGACGCAATTAAGCGCGTTTTACGTCGTTGTCTTCAAATTTCCCGTAGGAACTCGCGGAAAGGCCTCGCGGAGGGTCGTGTGCCGATAATTGTACTTCCGAAGTCGCAGTCGGCACAACGGGTCGCGTCTAACGCAACCACGCTGATACCAGTTGTTCGGGGGGTGCTCTGTAAGAGCTTCTATGTCTATTTAACAATACAGGGAACCTAGTTCAAGCCTGCAAGGAGATATGTATAGCTGTAAGCCTGATACAAATATGTGAATCGGATCTTTCTTAATCAATGTCGA